>JAFEMH010003750.1:0-247954 GCA_022495995.1 Adenophora triphylla var. japonica
TGCCCCGACGCCACTGTAAGCCCGCATTTGGTCTTCGCTTCCAAGCCGCCATTACTCCCAACCTCTGGGCCAGCGTGTACCCCGACAGAATATCACAGGCCGTGGCATTTAATCTCGCAATGTAATGGCCGCATCAAGACTTCTTTCAGTGTGTGGGAATCGATTTGACAAGACACACATTTCGAGGTATCCGCAGCCTCAACTTCCAAGGCAATCCTTTCCTCAGCCTGGCAGCGTGCTTCCCTTACCCTACCATTTATATGTGTCTCCACACTGTATTCGCTGCCATACGCATCAAGTACTGTGGATTTTCTACTTTTGTCAATTCGGAGGTCGGGCGGCCAACGCAGCATTAGCTTCCTCGTAACCCCAAAGCTGTGCAGCTTTAATGGCTATGATATGTACGGGAACAAAGGATTCCCAAACTCGTTAGTTTGTTGGATAGTAAATATCGTGGTATCCCTAATACCTTCGGTCTCCCATCGCCCGGTCTCGCCCATTAGATTCTACTTCTCTCTGTAGTTCCCAGCCGCCATCTTTCAACAAAGCTGGCTCATCCTCCATCTCGCATTCCGTGTTTAACTCCGGAAGTAACGCCTTATTGAAGCGTTAGATGCAACAAAGAACGATCGACATCGATCAGAGGTTCTAAAGGGGCTCTCAAGGTGGTGGATCCACTAAGTAACGCCTTTGCCTCATAAATTCGGGCAGATGCCGAAAATGGATTTCGATGGTACTACTTGTCCGAAAACTCATATGGATACTTATGTTATGACATATGGGAGCGTATGGGTCCGCACGCCTGTTCATGGCATCCTACTTCTTCATTTGACTTTGAAAGCGACCAGCGCTCACATGGTTTTTTTAGCCTTGAAACAAGAATGCCGCTTCCACCTCGGGAGCGCATTATGGAGACCTTTTTGGAGAAGTATAGAGGCAACTGGAGCATGGCGTACCACCCGGGATGATTTAGGCTGCGGGACCATCCGTAAGGTCGACGAGTCAATTACTGTAATTCTGATAAGTCGGTGGAATGCTAAGCTTAATGAGCTATCGTGAGCCAATTCCCCTTCAGACTTCAAAAAATACATCTTCTTGTCGTGCGTGCAGCTGCATTTCCCTGTGTGGAAGCCATCGGAAAAGTGTTGTCAGTATCCAAAGATTTGCGAGAGATGGTTGGAATGGGAGCTAGAAGTGAAAACAGACTGTTTAACCAAACCCCGACTGCAAATGCCAGCGGCAACAACGGGAGGATACCGATACCGAACACCAAACCCAGTCTCTGCAATAGCACCGAAAGGAAGAGAAGTAGTTAAGGACAACATTGTCAACAACCTGCAAGGAGGGGGTAATAATGGTTCTAATGGTGGAAGATTCCAAACAAAGCAACAAAGAAAGTTTGATGACTGGGTATGACTATAGAGGAGGCCAACAAATGGATTGCTCAGACTCGGTGATGATAAAGCCACTAGAATTACAGCATGCTAGTCCTTCCAATCCCAATCTTGACACAAAGCAAGTATTTGCTCGCCCATCGCTTCCTCGGACACACCATCAATACTTAGGCTTCACCTCTCAAGAGAGGATTATTCAAGGGCTTGTAGACTGAAAAGAAGATTGGAAAAAGTCCCCTCGTCCTAATGTCATGTCGCAGACCCTCTTCCGCCTAGCAACACCCGTTG
The DNA here is from genome assembly GCA_022495995.1 of Adenophora triphylla var. japonica. NCBI lineage: Eukaryota > Viridiplantae > Streptophyta > Magnoliopsida > Asterales > Campanulaceae > Adenophora > Adenophora triphylla. The sequence continues at coordinate 1,683 of JAFEMH010003750.1, forward strand.
TAATCTCATGGATTTTGGCCAAGACTATTTTGTTAATGTAATAGAGTTTGGGGAGTCTCTGTAAGTACCCAAATCCGGATCGTCAAAATCCGTGTAAATGTTAACCGAACCCGTTAAGTTCCCCTGTTCTCGAGTCAACGAGACATCCATGACTGCCCGTGCATCCCGACATCAAAGCGTACTCAACACACGCATCACACGTAAAGTATGGCTTTCCCCGAAAAACGTGGAGCTTCGGGTCTTCCTGGGATTAGATTTCCCTGTTTCCCGAGCCGTCTCTGCACTCTTCCTGAGAAGGTGCATAACTTCCTCATACGAACTCCGTTTGGGCTCACCTACATATCAAATCGAACGCAGAACAAGATCTACGCATATGGCATAGTTCAATCAGGAAATATAGCCAACTTCAGGAATAGTCCTGCCGGACTCTTTCTGCAGCCTTACTCATTACGTGTCCAAAACGTGTCAAATTCAAGGGCCAAATGACCAAAACATCCCCTAAATGCAAGAGAGGTCCGCCGACTCTTTCTCAGCAGGCGTAGAACCCATCGCTAAGCAATCTTCCTTCCTCACAAGTTAAGTAAATTACTTCCTCCCCAAGTCTTTCCCCTCCTCCAAGGATTTTTCACCTATAAATACTCCCTCCTTCTCATTTCCTACACCAAATTCTCCTCCCTCCACCCCAAGCACAAAAAGGCTCTGTCTTTCTCTCCACTTTCGGGGCCCTCGTGCTACTGCGTCGGCGAATCTCTTCTACTTCTTCTGGGGCCCTCGTGCTACTGCTGTCGGTAGATTCCTGATCCTCAAGCTTAAACCGACACAAGTCGAAACGCCGCCCAAATTCCTAGGTTTCTAAACACCAAATAAAAGGGGAAACTCCTCGCCCAAACACTTCCGAAACACCTTTCAAACACCTTTTCGTATCCCGTATAATGCGCCCACCGAGCCAAAGGAGCCGACCCTAGCCATAGGTATCTCCCTCTTCACTCTCAAAATGTAGACGTCATCGCTCTAACTGGGTCCGATATCGTTTTAGTCCTCGATCCTCTTTCTCTCTTCCCGTAAAGAGAAGTAATTCTCTGTTAAAACGGCAATGCCACCCCGTTCCAGACCCCGTTCCGTTTACTTCATTTATGTCATTTACCAATTCCGGGATCATTTGATCCGCCGATCGTCATTTAAATTCCCGTCATTTACTAATTCCGGGATTGTTTCATCCGCCGCTTAACGTCCCTTACTTTTGCTTATGCAATCTTTACAATTCCGGAAGCCGTTGGCTCGCTGATCGTATTCCTACAATTCCGAGCCGATTGGCCTCGTTGACACTCGTCATTTACAATTCCGAGTCGTTTTGACTCTGCTCGATCGTCATTTACAATTCCGGATCGCTTGATTCCGCTGATACCGCACTTTAAATACTGTCATTTACAAAGTCCACCCGTTTGGATTCGTGGATAGTATTTACTTTTCAAAGTCCGAGCCGCAACCCGAGCCCGTTGATCGCATATCATTTAATATCGCATTTTCCCATGTTAACGTTAATGTAACGACTGCTCACGCCTAAACCGGAGTTCGACCTTCGAACTCTCTTTTCAAAACGCTGGGCACGCCAAGAATGACGCTTCGCCTCCAAACGCTCATCTTTCAAACTTGCAAAGCCGCCATTTTGACATTCAAATCATTTAATGCTTTTTCCCAGAATTCCCGTAAACATAATGTAATGCCCGGCTCAAAACCAAAAAGTCTGTCGTCATTCGAATCTCCTTTTCAAACTCAAACCGACGCTGACATTCAAATGCTCACTCGTCCGCTCAAAACCTGACGCTTGCCACGCAAACGCCATATTTTCGTTTCAAAACCGAATGCTTAAGACATTCAAACGCCATTCGTCCAAAACTGACAAAACCGACGTTTGCCACAGAATTAGCCATTGCTCGTTCCTTAAACGACAAGACAAAGACATTCAAAAATGCGCTATTCTGCATGGTCAGTTAAAACCGACGCTTATTACGCAAGAACGCTCATTGCTCTCGTTCCAAACCGACACGCTTGTTGACATTCAAACGCTATTTCCATATTTCCAACCGCTCTCAAACCGGCTTGCCACGCAAACGCCGGCTCATTGCTTCAAAAACGACACGCTGACAATGACATTCCAAACGCCATTTTCAATCCTCAAAATCGACGCTTGCCACGCAACGCCATTTCAACAAATCGACGTTGCCACGCAAACGCCAATCTCAAAATCGAATGCGTTTGCTCACTTCAACTGACAAGAGCCACCTAAACGCCAGTCAGTTTTCAAAAGTCACCTAATCAACGTTGCTGTCATTCTAAACCAAGTATTAAGCTTTGCTCATTCAAGCCTCTATTTCAAAAGACACACACATAATATTACACACACACGATTTCGAGAAAGGTAGAAAGACTCACATAAGCGAGGCATTTCTGCGATCTCTGCATTACTCTACCCGAAACGTAATCTCGACTCTCCGAATCCTAACAATCTCCGGTACAAAAGCTTTTTACTCAAGTTTTTACTGCCAATAAAAATGATCCCCGCTTCAAAGCCTTTTTCCTAAGTGCTTTTGCTACCAATAAAACGCACAATTTTTCAATAGCTGCGTTTTCATCACGTTGGGGCTCAAAATACAAAACTGCTGCGGGCGACTCTCATTTTCCTTTTCCCATGAAGCCGAGGTCTCGGGACACCAACCCTCCGCTAAAGACAATCATGCTTCCAACAAGCTCCGCGCGAAATCTCCTGTGTAATTGGCCGGGACTATGCTGGCCGGGACGCGATACTTTTTCAAAACTACCGCTGCTTTTCTTAAAAAGCCTTCCCGGGTCAAACTTACGTTTACCCTTCCTCGTTGTGCAGCGTGTGTTCCTTTAAACCTCGAACGGTTTGCTTTTTCAAAGGCATTACATTGAGTCAACTTTTCAAAATCATACCATGTTTTCAGTGCATCCCCATTCATGTTTGATTTTCATGTCATTTTCAATCAGGCATCATAAATTCTTTAAGCACACATTTTGAAAAAATCTCGTTTACTCTCAGTGTTAAAAGAATTTTAGTGACCGCACACTACGCGCACTTGCCGCTGCTGACACCGCACTTCACGTGCATCTTTCCCTCAGCTTTGCAGACACCGCACATTACTAAGCAACCCTTAACCCGGATGTGTGTTTTATTGGCTGCATTCTGACCGATTGCCCGCTGCACACCTTTTCGAGGGCGCACCTGGTCGCTCCCAAACACTCCCATCTCTAGCTCCGTAAGCTGGCACTTTGTGCACAGGTCACTTTTGTCCAAGCACCCTTGGCTGTTTTTTTTATTTTTGGCTTAGCTCGTGTCATAAAGCCTAAGTGTATGTTTTTACGCTGGGCCCGCCCCCTGAGTCAAGCTTCGAGAGGCTGAGACCGGGCGTCGTTTCACTCGAACCTCGGTCTCGAGCCGCTCTACCTGACTTGACGCGAGCTCGCCGAAAAATATACCTCCGAAGGTTCAATGTGACACCACTGTCACTGTAACTCGTCCAGATGCATCGTGGCTACCTACAACCCTAAGCCAACGCTAAAGCTAAGGTCATCCGCGCAGCCGAGTCGTGTGGAGACTTCACGCTGTGCCATGCAATTTTGGCACGATCCTCCTGCCTTAACTTAAGTGACGTTGACTTCGGCACTGCGTGCCCGCATGCGTCACATACGTTGGAAGCTTGCGTGATCGGGCCTAGCCTGTCTAAGTTCACTTTTTCATTTGCTCATGGAACTCGCTTGCCTTATAGACCTCGCTGGGATTGTCCGCCCCGAGAAGATGATCTACAAATGGAAACGAGGGGCTTATAAGCGTAAAGTGACGAGATCCACCGATTAAAGCTTCTAGGGTTAGTTGCGAAAAGAAGACACGCTCTTTCCAACCATTTAGACTCGAGAAAATGTGTTTTCAAGAAACTTAAACAACATTGCATGGTCCCATCTTCTAGAATCTTTAAAATAGTGACCTCGCGCCCATGTCCACTAATCACTGCGACCTTCCGTGGGTCCGGGATTATTCATCATATCTTGACTGCTCGTCCACTTCCTCAATCGCGACCTTTTCAACTCATTCACCTCAAATCAGACCCTTCATGCGGTCCAATCCTCACCGCGACCCTCACGGTCCGACATTTTCATCTCAAATCTCGACTCCCCTCCTCGCATTCCCAGGTACTTCACCGCGACTTTCTTGGCCCATTTCAAATCGTGACTCCGCGGTCCAAATCCTTCACCGCGAATTCTCCACTGTCCGATTTCAAATCTCGAATTTCTCCTCGCGGTCCAACTTCACCGCGACTCCTCTCTCTCTGGGTCCGACATATTCATATCTCGACCCCCTTTCGCGGTCCAATTTCAATCGCGACCTTTCCGTGGTCCGATGCAGCTCCCAAGTCTCGATCCTCGCGGTCCAACCCACCGCGACCTTCCAGGGTCCGATATTCTCAAGTCTCTTACTCCTCGCGGTCCAAATCAGTCACTCGCGACCTTCCGTGGGTCCGGACATGTCTCTTTATATCTCGCACCCTCGCGGTCGAATCTTCACCGCGACCTTCCGTGGGTCCGGGAGATATCTCATATCTTGACCTCGCTTGTCTCATACTTCTCAATCGCGACCTTTCACTGGTCCGATTCCCCCATTCTTTAATTCTTAACCGCGACCTTTCACGGTCCGATTCCAATCTCACCGCGACCTTTCACGGTCCGGACTTCCAATCCTCACTCACCGCAATTTTCACGGGTCCGCATTTAATTTCACCCTCAATCGCGACCTTCACGGCCCGATTCCAATCCTAATCACGACCTTTCACGGTCCGGAGACTCAATCCTTAATCGCGTACCTTCACTAGCCCAACCCAATCCTTAATCACGACCTTTCACTAGCGGTCCGATTTCAACTTCAATCGCGCCCTTTTCACGTCCGATTCCAATTCCTCTAATCGCGACTCTTTACTTGGCCCGATTTCACCCACCGCGACCTTTCACTGGCCCGGAGTCCACCCTCCTAATCGCGAATTCCTTCACGGTCCGATTCCAATCCCACTGCGACCTTTTCATGGTCCGATTTCACCTCAATCGCGACCTTTCTCACTTGGTCCGATTTCCACTTTACCCTAATCGCACCTTTCACTGCGCTCTGGTCCGATTTCAACTTAATCCTAATTGACTTTTCATGGTCCGATTTCAATCCTCACCCGACCTTTCACTTCATTCGATTCCGGGATACTCTAACTTGCATCGCGACTCTTCGGTCCGATTTCACTCATCAGCGACTCTTCACGGCCCAATTACTCCACCCTAATCGCGACTCTTTCATTCGAGTCCGATTCCAATCTTCACCATCGCTAACCTTCGCAACTGGGTCCGATTCTTACTCCCATCGCGACCTTTTCACTGGCCCGATCCCAACTCAATCTGCTTAACTCTTCACGTTCCGATTCCAATCTACCCCCACCGCAACCTCCTTTCACGGCCCGAGCCCCAATCCTCAAACCGCAAGGGACCTTTCACGGTCCGATTCAAATCAAACAAGCCAATCCGGCCTTTCGCGGCTCCGATTCCTCTACCACACCTCCTATCGGTGACCCTGCGGTCCGATTCAATGGCTGTCGATCCCGACTTTTCGCGGTCCGGGATTCTTCGATCTCCACCCCGAATCCTACCTCTTTTGCGCGGTCCGATCTCTCGATTCCAACCGAGACCTTCGCGGTCCGATCTCTCCAATTCCTCCTATCGAGACCTTTCTGCGGTACCGATCTCAGGTTAATCCAGACCTTTCGCGGTCCGATTCTCCGGGATTCTCCACCGAGACCTTAACGGTCCGATCTCAAATAGCCAATCTCGACTCCTCACGCGTGCCCGATCTTTCCGATCTCCAATCGAGACCTTCGCGGTCCGATTCTCCACCTTCCTATCGAGACTCTTGGGCTTGTCCGATCTCACAGCAATAGCCAATCCCGACCTTCGCGTGTCCGGGACCCCCGATCTTCCGACCAATCGAGACCTTTCTGCAGTCCGATCTCGGGAGCATCCAGCACCTTCGCGGTCCGATCTCCGATCTCCACCGAGACCTTCACGTTCCGATCTCCCAATCTCCTATCGTAGACCTTCGCGGTCCGATCTCACACATAATCCCGACTCCTTCGCGGTCCGACCCTCTCCCGATTCTCCACCGGACCTTCGCGGTCCGCATCCTGCCACTGCTGAATCTCGACCTTCGCGGTCCGATCTCCACTTTCCTATCGAGACCTTCGCGGTCCGGAGCCTCAAAAGTCGATCCCGATTTTCGCGCCCGTGATCCGATTCTTCGATCTCCACTCCCGACCTTCGCGGTCCGATCTCACGAGCGATCTCGACCTCGCGTCAAGGGGTTCAATCCTCAATCGCGACCTTTCATGGTCCGATCTCCAATCTCACCGCGACCTTCATGCAGCCCGACATCTCAAATAGTCAGCTGTCCCTGGCCCAAGGTCCGATCTCCACACTCCTATCGAGACTCTTTCGCCGTCCGATCTCAACAGTCGATCCCCGACTCTCATGGTCCGATCCTTTCGGATCTCCATCCCGACCTTCGCGGTCCGACTCTCAATTGTCGATCCCACCTTCTGGCTGGTCCGACATCTTCGATCTCCCAACCCCGACTTTCGTGTCCGACCAAATCAAATGGTCGATCCCGACTCTTCGCGGCTCCCGACCTTCGATCTCCACCGAGACCTTCGCGGTCCGTCTCAAATAGGTCGAATCCCCAACCTTCGCGGAGGTCCTGATTCTTCGATCCGCAATCCCGACGCCCGCAGTCCGACCTCAAATGAGTCGATCTCGACTCTTCAAGCGTTCCCGATCGCCCCCGATTCTCCCCAATCCCGACTGCTTGCGGTCCGGATCTCAAAAAGCCGATCCCGACTCTTTCAAGCGGTCCGGGACATCTTCGATTCCTCCAATCCCGACTTTCGCGGGTCCATTCTCAAATAGTGCGATCCCGAGCTCTTTCGCGAGTCCGGGACCTACGATCTTCCCAACTGAGAGACCTTCCTACGGCTCTGGGATCTCCAAATAGCTCGATCCCGACCTTTCGCTGGCTCCGATCTCCGATCTCCAATCGAGACCTTCAAGCGGTCCCGATCTCAAATGGTCGATCCCGACCCTTCGCGGTCCGATCTTCGATCTCCAATCCCCGACTCTTTGCGGTCCCACGTCTCGATCTCCAATCGAGACCTTCGGTCCGATCTCCGACCTCTCCTATCGAGAGCTGCCGCGTCCGATCCTCGAAGTTAATCCCGGACTCTCTTCGCGCCCGATCTCCCGATTCCCACCGAGACTCTTCGTGGCCCGATCTCAAATAGCCAATCCCAGACTCTTCGCGGTCACGAGACCTCTCGATCTCCACCGAGACCTTCGCGGTCACGATTCTCCTCCAAATCTCCTTATCGAGAGCAGCCGCGGTCGCGATTCCGGTCAATAGCGATCCCCGGCCTTCGCTGGGTCCGGGATTCTCGGATCTCCAACCGAGACCTTGCGGTCCGATCTGGGAGCGAAGTTCCGCATCCGGTTGCCCGTGCCGAGTCGATCTCGATTCTCGAACCGAGACCTTCATAACCGGTCCCGACTCTCCAATCTCCTATCGAGACCTTCGCTGGTCCCCGATCTCAATAGTGAATCCCGACCTTCGCGGGGTCCGAAGATCTTCGATCTCCAGAATCGAGACTCCTTCGCGGTCCGGGACCTTAATAGCGATCCCGACCTTCGCCGCTCCCGATCTCCACTTTCCCATCGAGACCTTCGCTGGTCCGGGATCTCCTGCTAAAAGCTCGATCCCGACCTTCGCGATCCGACATCTTCTCGGATCTCCAATCCCGACCTTTCGCGGTCCGATCTCAATGAAGATCTCGACCTTCGCGGTCCAATTCCTCACTCCATCGCGACCTTTCGCGGTCCGATTCCAACCTCAAATCCGCGACCTTTCACCTGGTCCGATTCAACGATCAAGCTCCGGCCTTCGCGAGTCCGATCTCTACACTCCTATCGAAGACCTTCGCGGTCCGATCTCAAATAGTCGATCCCCTGACTCATTCGCGGCCCGATCTTCGATCCCCTATCCCCGACCTTCATGCGGTCAGGCGACTCAAAATGTCGATCCCGACCTTCAGCGTCCGGGATCTTCGATCTCCAAATCCCGACTCTTCGCGGTCCGACCTCGGAAATGAGTCGATCCCGACCTTCGCGGTCCACCTTTCGATTCTCCACGTCGAGACCTTCGCTGGTCCCCGATCTCAAATAGTCGATCCCAACCTTCGCGGTCCGATCTCTCGATCCGTAATCCCGACCTTCAATCCACCTCAACAGATCCCGATCTTCACACCCGATCTTTCGGATACCAGCATCCCGACCTTCGCGGTCCGATCTCAAATGGTCGATCCCGAGCTCTCGCGGTCCCGACATCTTCTGATCTCTAATCCCGGCACTCATGTCACGATCTCAAAAAGTCGATCCTGCGACCTTCGCGGGGTCCGATCTCTTCGGGACTTCCACCAGAGACTCTTCACGGTCCGGATTCAACAGTCGATCCCGACTCCGCGGTCCGATCTTCGGATCTCAATCCCGACCTTCGTGGTCCATTCTCCTCAAATAGTCGATCCCGACCTTCGCGGTCCGATCTCCGATCTCCACCGAGACCTTCGCCCGATCTCAGTCGGATCCCGACCTTCGCGGTCGATCTCCGATCTCCACCGAGACCTTCGCGGTCCGATCTCAAATAGTCGATCCCGACCTTCGCGGTCGATCTCCGATTCCAATCGAGACCTCCGGTCCGATCTCAAATATTCAATCCCGACCTTTCACTTCGGGCCAAAACTTTATTCTCGACCTTTCACGGTCTAATTTTCGAGCCTTAAAGCCTCGAGCCACATACCCTTCCGAAAACTAAGCTATACCTTTCGTTCTCGCAGCTGAAATGAGTGGTTGAATTCGGGCCGCCTGTACCAAAACTACAAAGACGTATCGTTCTCGCTTTCCTCGCCCGGACTTCCAACATGTCGACTCCGAGAAATCGTGACGGAACGGAACCACCACCGATAATGTATATGATACCGGAAGAAGCCATGTCGCAGGTCAATAAAAAGGCGCAAAGAAGACGAGAATTTCGTGGTACAACTCCGAATGAGCGAGGTATAGCCGCTATCCCTGCCCGAGGTTACTGCCCTAATCGAGGACGACGATCCTTCACGATCAACTCCCAAACCTTCGACTGTTCCTCCACCGTCCGCCACGAATCCTTCAAATCAAGGAAATGATTTACTCAAGGCTTCATCGCCACCTCAAAGTACTCACATATATATGGCCAAGCAATAATACTTTCACTAATGCAAAGAAGCATTGATCTCTCAAACAGATCCCAATATCCCTCAAAATCCTCCCGTGTTCACTTCCTTCTCAATATGCGTTTGGCCATCAAGTTTCGTCCTGACTTTTCCGACCCATTTCTTCGGACAACTTGTATCTCGCTCCATGCTCCATGGCCTCAAATCCCTCCACTTCCACCTCAAGTATCATGGGCACAAATCGATCATTGCCTGCTCATGGGATGGAACTTCAAAAGTTAATGTAAGATGGAAAGCTTGAGCGTCCGGTATCTTCACAAAGAACAAAAGAGCAGCTAGAGTAGGGCTACTTATCCTCGAGATTCTGTCAATTGTCTTTTGGTCAACCTTTGTAGGTTCTAGTACTTTCCTCGTTCAATCAAGTCCGCCTGACATTGTAGTTAATCTTAAAGTTTCTATAAATAAGTGTCTTTTTCTCTTCTTGCTAGACTTGAGACATTATTTGCACACCTACATTACAACTAATGAAATGGTTACATCCTAAATGATCACTTGCATTGCTCAACACATAATCTCTCGGAAATAACTAATGTTCGATTAATCGGTGTGAGAAAGTCAACCGGTGCCCTCATACACTTTTCTTACCCCACAAAGGCCTCCATCAAGCTACACACTTCCCAAAACACATGTTCCCACCATCACCTTGACCAAGTCAACGACGGCGAAACATCAAGGAACAAATAAAAGGTCACTCAAGACGATATTGACCCCATGTCGACAACAACCTCGGAGCTCGCCTTCGCCTCGCTCGCATCGAGAAAGTTCAGGAGCACGCCTTCGTCCTCAAGAACTCCAAAAAAAAAAAAAGAGAGAGAAAAGTTCAAACAAGAACTCAAAAAAAAAAAAAAAAGAGAGAGAAAAGTTCAAACAAGAACATCCAAAAAAAAAAAAAAAAAAAAAAGGAGAGAAAAGTTCAAAGCAAGAACTTCAAAAAAAAAAAAAGAGTGAGGCGAAGGACCCAAGACCGCCAATCACAAGCTGAGATGGGCAAAACAAAGTTAAAGCTCAAGAATGGAGGTTGTCGATAACAATGGAGCGGTCAAAGCAAAGGCAAAAACACATCATAAACCCTTACGCTACATTCGAATTCTTTCTCCCCGGTGAAAGACGCCGATCAAGAAGCAATGGAATCACTAAGAAGCCGTCAACAACGACTTGTCAAGGAATCACCTCGAGGCCCGTACCTCATCATCCAAACTTCCCATCCGAACCTTTGCACCAAAAGGACCACAAATGTTCATACCCTTTTCCTGCAGCCAAGCACCGTTCCGCCGTAACTACGGCGACCGAGCTCCTTACACCGAGGAGAACCTAGGCAAACAAACGGTCCGTAGCATAAACACATACAAATCCCATAAATCAGGTCTCATCAATGACCTTCCCTATACATAGACCTTTCTTTTACACACAGTACCCAACTTTGATCCGCGACACGGCTGACTTTCTTCTCACGGTTAATCAAGACATTTGTTCATATCGGGATTAATGGTTGAACAACCCGAACATTAACAAAGGGTTTAAAGCAATCTTGTGATCATTATGGATAAAACATGTTTTCGATGTCTCGACAAGTCTTCTTTTTCTACGATAATAGGAAAATTAGAGGCTAAACACGTCTTTTCGCGTCGGCCAAGAGCTTCCATACACTTTGCTCCAAACCTCTCTACGCTCATACTCTTCCAAAAGAGTCAAACCCAAAGCGAGTGTTGGTGCCCGCATTAAACTAGGCATCCACATAAAATTGGGATTCGTTCACTTCTCTAAAATACGTCCTGCGCGTATACATTACAAGCCATTCCTCTTATACACTTTGGTTGACCAATCGAAAAAAATCAAGGACGGTTGCCTCGTCGGCCACATGGAGTTCAACTCGGATTGGGGCTGCATCGATTCACTCTAGAATCCTCCACGAGATGACCAGCGATTCCTTCAAACGGGGCTTCACCAACCCATTTCTTCAGATCGGGGCTTTGCCATGCAAAGAGAGTTTTTTTCATCCCAAGGGTCTACCTTGGAGTTTCGACACCGGGGCTTGTCAAGCATCTTTCGGCATTATGGTCTTCACCTCCACTGGGACCGCTCTTATACATCTGACCTCGACGGTCCCGAGAATGAATCCTCATGACACCTCCCAGGCAACGGTAGCATTGAAGGGCGGTTTTCTCCAGCAAGTCTTCCTTCCTTCAAACAAAGATCAGCCTTCGAACCTACGGGGGTGGAAGCGAAAATATCCTCAATGGACAAAGATAGTTCAGGCATCGGGACACAAGAAAGTCTCAATCTCGGCAACCTTATTGCCAACAAGAAGCATAATCCCTGTAAGGATAAACCAAAGTTCAACTCATCAAACCTCAAAGCAACTGAGGCACCACCAAAACCTCTACCTCTCAAATGTTGGAGGACCCGATCCTCACTCAGCTCAGCACGGACTCGGGCGAACATTTCCCTTTAGTCTCTGCTCACCTCTTCATACCTCACAAGCTCAGCTAGAGGAAAGTCTGCCCAGACTACGGTCCCCAAATTGGACGCACTCCGTAAGAAGTAATCCCGGATGATCGACAAGGCCATCATCGTCACCCTGCGATTTGGACACACTTAAAATTTGGGGTCACTGCCACAATGAGCCGCTTTAGCCCGCATCACGCCTCAGTGGAGCGTCGCCTTCCCAAGGTGTTTGCATTTAGACGAAGGTTAGGAATGAATGTCTTGCACTTGAAGGATGAACACTGCTTGACATCAAGCTTTATAGATTTAAAGCCTTCACCACACGTTTCACAGGCCTACGATTCTACTTCCCGCACGGCTTCTGGGTTGCTACTCTAAATATCGTCGGTTCGGCTAAGCGGGTGATCCCCACCGAATTTCAAGTGTTGGACATTCCTATCACTTTCACAAACCATCCTGGGGCGACCCCGGCTGCATCAAATGAATGGTGTGGTATCTACCCTTCACCAATGCCTCAAGTTCATGCAAGGCAACGAAGCTAACCAAAGTCTACGGCGGCATGTCACACCACCGAGGGACCTACACCAACGACATTCCGGTGTTGGAGATCAAGCATGACGACGATATGGCATTAGCTTGGATTCACCTTGGAGACTTCCAAAATCCAAATATGCGGCGTGGACCTTCCACTATCAGGACAAAATCCCTCCCGCCATGAAGATGATGAAACTCATGAACTTCATCCCGGGGCTGGGAGGCTCGGCGAGTTACAAGGCTAACACCAAGTCATCAAAGTCAAGGACCACACTACGGTCCGGAGGCTCGATTATATGCCAACACCAGTGACATCGGGAAAAACAAGAGGCTCGCCGGCACACTGGGCGCGGCCGCAGCGGGAACCTCAAAGGCATACCCAATCCTCTCGACCTTACGGTTTCGACCTCACGTGCCCGTCAAAGGAACTGACAACGGGGTGAGGAGCGACGATGAGGAGGCGATGAAAGAGAAAGCGATTACCCGTCTCTTAGAGAGATTACCCATCTTTTCGTGAGATTACCCATCTTTACTAGAGAGATTATCGATCTTTTTTCGTGAGATTACCCATCTCTTAGAGAGATTACCCATCTTTTCGTGAGATTACCCATCTTTTCGTGAGATTACCCATCTTTTCGTGAGATTACCCATCTCTTAGAGAGATTACCCATCTTTTCGTGAGATTACCCATCTTTTCGTGAGATTACCCATCTTTTCGTGAGATTACCCATCTCTTAGAGAGATTACCCATCTTTTCGTGAGATTACCCATCTTTTCGTGAGATTACCCATCTCTTAGAGAGATTACCCATCTTTTCATAAGATCCTCTCCCGTTATCTCCTCGTGAGATCCTTTCTCGTTATTCTCCCTCGTGAGATCTTTTCGTCATCTCCCTGCGAGATCCTTCCCCGAGATCTTGCATCTTGTTATCTCCTCGTGAGATCCTTTCTCGCTATCTCCCCGTGAGATTCCTTTCCGAGATTCTGCATCTCGCTATCTCCCCGTGAGATTCCTTCTCGAGATTCCGCATCTCGCCATCTCCTCGTGAGATTCCCTTCCGAGATTCTGCATCTCGCTATCTCCCCGTGAGATTCCTTCTCGAGATTCCGCATCTCGCCATCTCCCCGTGAGATTCCTTTCCGAGATTCCGCATCTCGCCATCTCCTCGTGAGATTCCTTTCTTGAGATTCCGCATCTCGACATCTCCCCGTGAGATTCCTTTCCGAGATTCCGCATCTCGCCATCTCCTCGTGAGATTCCTTTCTGAGATTCCGCATCTCGCTATCTCCCAGTGAGATTCCTTCGAGATTCTGCATCTCGCCTATCTCCCCGTGAGATTCCTTCTCGAGATTCCGCATCTCGCCATCTCCTCGTGAGATTCCTTTCCGAGATTCTGCATCTCGCTATCTCCCCGTGAGATTCCTTCCAAGATTCTGCATCTCGCTATCTCCCCGTGAGATTCCTTTCCGAGATTCCGCATCTCGCCATCTCCTCGTGAGATTCCTTTCTGAGATTCTGCATCTCGCTATCTCCCCGTGAGATTCCTTTCCGAGATTCCGCATCTCGCCATCTCCTCGTGAGATTCCTTTTCGAGATTCTACATCTCGCTATCTCCTCGTGAGATTCCTTCTCGAGATTCCGCATCTCGCCATCTCCTCGTGAGATTCCTTTCCGAGATTCTGCATCTCGCCATCTCCCCGTGAGATTCCTTTCCGAGATTCTGCATCTCGCTATCTCCCCGTGAGATTCCTTTCCGAGATTTCGTATCTCGCCATCTCCCCGTGAGATTCCTTCCCGAGATTTCGCATCTCGCCATCTCCCCGTGAGATTCCTTTTCGAGATTCCGCATCTCGCCATCTCCTCGTGAGATTCCTTTCCGAGATTCCGCATCTCGCCATCTCCCCGTGAGATTCCTTTCCGAGATCGCATCTCGCCATCTCCCCGTGAGATTCCTTTTCGAGATTCCGCATCTCGCCATCTCCCCGTGAGATTCCTTTCCGAGATTCCGCATCTCGCCATCTCCTCGTGAGATTCCTTTCCGAGATTCCGCATCTCGCCATCTCCCCATGAGATTCCTTTCCGAGATTTCGCATCTCGCCATCTCCCCGTGAGATTTCTTTTCGAGATTCCGCATCTCGCTATCTCCCCGTGAGATTCCTTTTCGAGATTCCGCATCTCGCCATCTCCCCGTGAGATACCTTTCCGAGATTCCGCATCTCGCCATCTCCCCGTGAGATTCCTTTCCGAGATTCCGAATCTTGCCATCTCCTCGTGAGATTCCTTTTCGAGATTCCGCATCTCGCCATCTCCCCGTGAGATTCCTTTCCGAGATTCCGCATCTCGCCATCTCCCCGTGAGATTCCTTTCCGAGATTCCGCATCTCGCCATCTCCTGTCGTGAGATTCCTTACCTGAGATTCCGCATCTCGCCATCTCCCCGTGAGATAACTTTCCGAGATTCTGCATCTCGCCATCTCCCCGTGAGATTTCTTTTCGAGATTCTGCATCTCGCCATCTCCCCGTGAGATTCCTTTCCGATATTTCGCATCTCGCCATCTCCCCGGGAGATTTCTTTTCGAGATTCCGCATCTCGCCATCTCCCCGTGAGATTCCTTTCCGAGATTCCGCATCTCGCCATCTCCCCGTGAGATTTCTTTTCGAGATTCCGCATCTCGCCATCTCCCCGTGAGATTCCTTTCCGAGATTCTGCATCTCGCTATCTCCCCGTGAGATTCTTTCCCGAGATTCCGCATCTTGTCATCTCCTCGTGAGATTCCTTTTCGAGATCCTACATCTCGCTATCTCCCCGTGAGATTCCTTCCCGAGATTTCGCATCTCGCCATCTCCTCGTGAGACCCTTTCCTATTATTCTCCCTCGTGAGATCCTCTCCCGAGATTTCACATCTCGTCATTTCCCCTACTCTTGGTAGTGGACACGTCAACCACCCCCCTCTCCGAGGTCAAGTCCCGATTAGTTTTCACTAACGCTCGTCTCCAGAGACGTTAAATTCTCGATTAGTCCTCGCTAACGTTCGTCTCCGAGACGTTAAATTCTCGATTAGTCCTCACTAATGCTCGTCTCCGAGACGTTAAATTCTCAATCCCGATCGACGTTTGACATTCAAACGCTCACTTCCTTCTCAAGTCGACGTTTGACATTCAAACGCTCATTTACATCCCAAGTTGACGTTTGACATTCAAACGCTCATTTCCACCCCAAACTGACGTTTGACATTCAAACGCTAAATCATGTCCCCGGACATTCCAGTTACAATTCTGTCTCCAGACGTTAAATTCTCAATTGACGTTTGACACTTTCAGCAGCTTCAATGATCATGTTCTACGAACATTCCGGTTACAATTCCGTCTCCAGGCGTTAGAATTTCCGATTGGCGTTTGACATTGGCAAACGCCAATCATGTCTCGGACATTCGATTACAATTCCGTCTCCAGGCGTTATATTCCCAGATTGACGTTTGACATTTGAATGCTCACTCTGTCTTCGGACATCAAATCACAATTCCGTCTCCGACGTCAAAATTCCCGTAGGTTTTCACCAACGTTCACTTCCTCGCGGCCGCAATGGCCCGAACCCCAAGGCACGAACGCCTTGCAACATTTCTCCTTTCGGCGGCACAAGCCCGAACCCCGAGGCACGAACGCCTTGCAACATTTCTCCTTCGGCGGCTAATAAGCCCCGACCCCAAGGCACGAATGCCTTGCAACATTTCTCCTTCGGCGGCGCAATAAACTCGAACCCAAGGCACGAACGCCTTGCAACATTTCTCCTTCGGCGGCCGCAATGGCCCGAACCCCAAGGCACGAATGCCTTGCAACATTTCTCCTTCGACGGCCGCAATAAGCCAGGAGCCCCAGAGGCACGAACGCCTTGCAACAATTCTCCTTCGGCGAGGCACTTGATGGCCCGAACCCCGAGGCACGAACGCCTTGCAACATTTCTCCTTCGGCCGGCCGCAATAAGCCCGAGCCCCAAGGCACGAACGCCTTGCAACAATTCTCCTTCGGCGGCCTGCAATGCCCGAACCCCGAGGCACGAACGCCTTGCAACAATTCTCCTTCGGCGGCCGCAATGGCCCGAACCCCGAGGCACGAACGCCTTGCAACAATTCTCCTTCGGCGGCCGCCAATAAGCCCGAACCCCAAGGCACGAACGTCTTGCAACAATTCTCCTTCGGCAGCCGCAATAAGCCCGAACCCCAAGGCACGAACGCCTTGCAACAATTCTCCCCGGCCGCCAGTCGTAAGCCCGCACAACAATCCCACTTCAGCGGCCATCAAGGTAAGCCCGCACAACAATCCCACTTCAGCGGCCATCAAGGTAAGCCCGCACAACAATCCCTCTTCGGCCATCATCGTAAGCCCAAACACCATTTCCGTCGAACCCGGAACCTTCAAGACCATTTCCGTTGAACTCGGAACCTTCAAAACCATTTCCGTCGAACTCGGAACCTTCAAAACCATTTCCGTCGAACCCGGGACTTTCAAAACCATCTCTCTCGTGAGATTCACCCATCTCCCTCGTGAGAATCAGTCATCTCCCTCGTGAGATTCAGTCATCTCCCTCGTGAGATTCACCCATCTCCCTCGTGAGAATCAGTCATCTCCCTCGTGAGATTCACCCATCTCCCTCGTGAGATTCAGCCCATCTCCCTCGTGAGATTCAGTCATCTCCCTCGTGAGATTCACCCATCTCCTTCGTGAGAATCAGCCATCTCCCTCGTGAGAATCAGCCATCTCCCTCGTGAGATTCACCCATCTCCCTCGTGAGATTCACTCATCTCCCTCGTGAAGTTCAACCACGCCCTCGTAAGTTTCAGAAATCTTAGGTTCAGACGCCTCACAATAGTCTCCATTCAGGTTCGGATGCCTCGTAATGGTCTCACTTAGGTTCAGACGCCTCACAATAGTCTCCATTCAGGTTCGGATGCCTCGCAATGGTCTCACTTAGGTTCAGACGCCTCACAATAGTCTCCATTCAGGTTCGGATGCCTCGCAATGGTCTCACTTAGGTTCGGACGCCTCACAATAGTCTCCATTCGGGTTCGGATGCCTCGCAGTGGTCTCGCTTAGGTTCGGACGCCTCCTGACAATAGTCTCCATTCGGGTTCGGGTGCCTCGCAATGGTCTCACTTAGGTTCGAGACGCCTCACAATAGTCTCCATTCGGGTTCGGATGCCTCGCAATGGTCTCGCTTAGGTTCGAGATGCCTCCTGATAGTCTCCATTCGGGTTCGAATGCCTCGCAATGGTCTCGCTTAGGTTCGGGACGCCTCACAATAGTCTCCATTCGGAGTTCGGATGCCTCGCAATGGTCTCACTTAGGTTCGGACGCCTCACAATAGTCTCCATTCGGGTTCGAATGCCTCGCAATGGTCTCACTTAGGTTCGGGCGCCTCCTGATAGTCTCCATTCAGGTTCGGATGCCTCGCAATGGTCTCACTTAGGTTCAGACGCCTCACAATAGTCTCCATTCAGGTTCGGATGCCTCACAATAGTCTCCCTCAGGTTCAGACGCCTTCAAATAGTCTCCCTCAGGTTCAGACGCCTTCAAATAGTCTCTCTCAGGATGAACTCCTCCTAATCATTCCCTACAGGTCGAGGCCCCTACCAATTTCCCTCACACTCGTGAACTACGATCGGCTTGATTCCCGCTCGGGATACGTAGGAATCCTTTTGCTAAGGGTCCAGCCATTTGACCGCCCAAGTCTCTCCATAAGGCATCCCCCGATTTGGATCCTTATCTTTTTCGACGACCCCACTTCCTTCGAAAGTGCCGTCGCCAGAGGCTAGCTTGTAAGTACCCCAAATCCGGATCGTCAAAATCCGTTAAAAGTTAACCGGAACCCGTTAAGTTCCCCGTTCTCGAGTCAACGAGACATCCCGGGACTGCCCCGTGCATCCCGACATCAAAGCGTACTCAACACACGTTATCACACGTAAAAGTATGGCTTTCCCCAAAAAACGTACTTCTCGGGGTCTTCCGGGATTAGATTTCCCGTTTCCGAGCGTCTCGACCTTCCGGAGGTCATAACTTCCTCATACGAACTCCGTTTTGGGCCCACCACATATCAAATCGAACGCGAGAACAAGATCTACGCATATGGCTAGTTCAATCAGGAAATATAGCCAATTTCAGGAATAGTCCGGCCGGACTCTTTCTGCAGCTTAATTAATACGTGTCCAAAACGTGTCAAATTCAAGGCCAAATGACCAAAACATCCCCAAATGCAAGAGAGGTCCGGCCGGACTCTTTCTGCAGGGCAGAAACCCATCAGGCTAATCAATCTTCCTTCCTCACTAAGTAAATTACTTCCTCCCCAAGTCTTTCCCCCCTCCTCCAAGGATTTTTCACCTATAAATACTCCCCCCTCCTTCTCATTTCCTACACCAAATTCTCCTCCCTCCACCCCAAGCACAAAAGGCTTGTCTTTCTTCCGCTCTTCGGGGGCCCTCGTGCTACTCGTCGGCGGAATTCTCTACTCTTCGGGGGCCCTCGTGCTACTCGTCGGTAGATTTCGATCCTCAAGCTAAACCGACACAAGTCGAAACGCGCCCAAATTCCTAGGTTTCTAAACACCAAATAAAAGGGGAAACTCTGCCCAAACACTTCCGAAACACCTTTCAAACACCTTTTCGTATCCCGTATACGCCCACCGAGCCAAAGGAGCCGACCCTAGCCATAGGTAGCTCCCTCTCTCACTCTCAAAATGTAGACGTCATCGTCTAACGGGGTCCGATACGTTTTAGTCCCACGATCCTCTTCTCTTCCCGTAAGAGAAGTAATCTCGGGTTAAAACGGCGTTCCGACCCCGTTCCGTTTACTTTTATGTCATTTACCAATTCCGGATCGTTTGATCCGTCGATCGTCATTTAAATTCCTGTCATTTATAATTCCGGATTGTTTGATCCGTCGAACGTCCTTTACTTTCATGCAACTTTACAATTCCGAGCTGTTTGGCTCGTTGATCGTACTTTACAATTCCGAGCCGATTGGCCTCGTTGATCGTCATTTACAATTCCGAGTCGTTTGACTCGTCGATCGTCATTTACAATTCCGGATCGTTTGATTCCGTTGATACCGCACTTTAAATACTGTCATTTACAAAGTCCGACCCGTTTGGATCGTGATAGTATTTACTTTTCAAAGTCCGAGTCGCAACCCGATTCGTTGATCGCATATCATTTAATACGTATTTTTCCCGTAAAAATCGTTAACAATGTAATGCCCGATTCAAAACCGGAGTTCGACCTTCGAACTCTCTTTCAAAAAGCGCAACATGACGTTTGGCCTCCAAACGCTCATCTTCAAACTTAAAAGCCGCCATTTGACATTCAAAATCATTTAATGCTTTTTTCCCGTAAAATCGCTAACAATGTAATGCCCGGTTCAAAACCAAAAGTTCGTCATTCGAACTCCTTTTCAAACTCAAAACCGACGTTTGACATTCAAATGCTCATTTCCGTCTCAAAACCGACGTTTGCCACGCAAACGCTCATTTTCGTCTCAAACCGGCGTTTGCCAAAACGCTCATTTCGTCTCAAACCGGCGTTTGACATTCAAACGCTCATTTTCGTCTCAAAACCGAAGCGTTTGCCACGCAAACGCTCATTTCGTCTCAAAACCGGCGTTTGACATTCAAACGCTCATTTTAGATCTCAAGCGACGTTTGCCACGCAAACGCTCATTTTCGTCTCAAAACCGACGTTTGACATTCAAACGCTCATTTTCGTCTCAAAACCGACGTTTGCCACGCAAACGCTCATTTTCGTCTCAAAACCGACGTTTGACATTCAAACGCTCATTTTCAACTCAAAATCGACGTTTGCCACGCAAACGCTCATTTCAAACTCAAAATCGACGTTTGCCACGCAAACGCTCTTTTCAACTCAAACCGACGTTTGTCATTCAAACGCTCGTCTTTTCAAAAGTCACCTAATCAACGTTTGTCATTCAAACCAAGATTAAGCTTGTCATTCAAGCCCCCATTTCAAAAGACACACACACACACACACACACACACGATTTCGAGAAAGGTAGAAAGACTCGTCATGCGAGGCGTTTCGGGCGATCTCGTAATACTCTACCCGAAACGTAACTTGACCTCCGAACCTAATAATCTCTGGTACAAAAAAGCTTTTTACTCGTTTTTGCTGCCAATAAAAATGATCCCCGTTTTCAAAGCCTTTTCCTAAGTTTTTGCTACCAATAAAAATGACACCTTTTCACAATAGCCGTTTCTCAACGTTTGGGCTCAAAATACAAAACCGCGTGGCGACTCCTCATTTTCCTTCCCATGAAGCGAGGTCTCAGACACCAACCCTCCGCGAAAGACAACTGCGTTCCGCGCCCCCCGCGCGAAATCCCGGGTAATTTCAAGTCCGTAGGTGGAAATGTTAGTGATGATTGTAATAAGATTGTGACTGATGTAATCCCTCGTTCTGATGAAATGAAAGATAATTTTTGCTATGTTTTGTATCTTGACGATCTGTATGATTTGAATAATACTGCTGATTATGACGATTATGAAGAGCGTTTGGCTGTCAACACTATATCCTTCATGGTTCCTAGAGATTTCCCAATCTCTCTGGAGGAACTCAGGATAGCGGCTAATGTAGAGGCGCCATTATCCATAAATGAGATAAGACAGGCGGTATGGCCATATAGCACTCGTCCTATTCCGATTACGTTAGCAGAACTCAAAGAGACCAGCAAGAATTTTGTGGTTGAAGATCATCAAGAGGTTAATTTGTTGACTCGATCTGGAAGAATATTGGGAATGGATAGGGATGATCCATTAGGGAAAGGCAAGGGAGTTGCAGTTTCGAATCCCCAGACCTCTCAAGATCCCTATAAATCAGCAGGAAGTAAGGAAAGCCGCGAAGATCCGATCTTGACACAGTTGAAGAGAACCCAAGCCGATAACTCCTTATGGTCTCTACTCACATCCTCCTACCCTCACAAACTAAAGCTGGAAGAGGCCCTATCCAAAACCAAAGTGTCTGTCAACGCCACTCCAGATGAGGCATGTCAGTTGATTGGAACTGCACAGTATGGGAACATCATTACGTTTACGGATCTTGATCTGCCTGCTTACGGTGCAAAGCATAATGAGTCTCTACACATCATGGTGCCACTGGAGGGGCGTCGGATTCCCCATGTATTGGTAGATAATGGGTCAGCTATGAATGTACTTCCTGCCAAAATGATGAGTATGCTGGATATTGACGCGCAGAGCCTTAAACCATCCAGTCAGACCATAAAAGCCTACGATTCGACATCCAGGGCAGTGTTGGGGATAGTCTCTCTGAATTTGTTGTTTGGGAGCAAAGAGATGATGGTGGAATTCCAAGTTATCGACATTCTAGTCACATTCTCAGCGCTATTGGGTAGACCGTGGATTCACGAAATCGGAGCAGTAGCGTCCACTCTCCACCAGTGTTTGAAATTTGTGCAAGACGGAGTTCTGACGACCATTTATGGGGATAGCATCACTATTGGGGAGACCAGTGCTAATACCATGCCAGTGATGGAAATCAAACTTGACCAAGAGAACTTGATGCTCAGTGGTTTTACGATTGAGAAGCCTAAAGGGTAGGTCTGCACTATAGATTTGACAACCTCCTCTGACAAGATCCCTCCTGTACTAAAAATGATGAGAGGCATGAGTTACATCCCGGACCTGGGGCTAGGGAAACGTCAACAGGGACCGTGTCAGCTTGTGATGCCAGAAGCCAAGAGGAATAGGCGAGGCCTAGGGTATGTCGTGACGAAAGAAGACAAAGCGTACGATAAGACTGAAGCGTTTAAAGAAAAGATGACCTCAGCTGCTGGAAAGAGGTACAAAAGGCCTGAGATGCGCCCGTACAGCTGGTCTTTGAACAAACACTTTGTCAAAGAGGATGGAGAAATGTTTGTTTGCCCAGAGCTGAAGATGAACCAAATGGAAGAAAGGTTGAAGACGATTCGGAAGTTTGCCAGCAGTCAAAATCCGGTGAAGGAAATGCTTGTGAGTATGCCTAGAAGACCAGGCGTCACCACTTCATTCGAGAACAGTTACCATTTCTGGGGACCTGATTATGTGAACCAGTTCGAGAAGCTTGTTATGGACGAACCCACAATATACAAGATCCGCGGTGCTGATCCCGTGGACATTGATGGTGATTTGGCGGATCTGTTTAAGGAGCAGGGGCTGTCAGAGCCTGAGGATGGCATATATTTAGCAGAAGTACCTACAGGAGGGGTGGTTTTTGCTAGTGATCTCAGTGATTTGATTGACTTTTCCTATGATAACGAGGTGGTATCTGTGCTGGAGTTTGAAAAGGGGCCAGTTACAGATCTGAATAGTTTGAAGACCGTCGCAGAGGGGCCGCTACAGAACTGGACTTCATTTCAAGGACCGGTTGCAGACAGGGAGACTATGATCAAAAAGCTAGGGCTCAAACCTCGTCCTTGTCCATCCGAGTCTAAATTTGTTCCCCGTGTCCTGAGTCAGTCCCCAGAGTCCTTTGTGATTGAATTCGAGTCCTCCGATAGGTCTGACGTCCTCACGACGGAAGACCGTCGTCGTGTTGTAGACACTGTTTTTCCCTTCGCTTTGAATAAATTGGTCGATCTTTCTGAGTATCCCGTGATTGCCAATCTAACAATTGAATGCTTAACTAAAATTAATCATCAAGATTTAAAAATAATTAAGCCAGATTCAATTGAAGATAATGCAGATTTAATAGATGAGCAAATTTTAGAGAATGATTCAAAGCAGGTTTGCGAGCAAAAGGAAAGTCGGGCCCAAGCTGCCGATGAGGTATTGACAACGGTGAACCTGGGAACAGCCGAGGAACCCAAAGAAATGCAAATTGGTAGCTTCTTCTCCGGAGATGAACGGGTTGCCCTGATCGAGTTGCTTAAAGAGTTCGTAGACGTCTTTGCCTGGTCCTACAAAGACATGCTCGGGTTGGATGCATCTATCGTAGAACACCGGATACCCCTAGATCTAGAGATTAAGCCAATAAAGAAGAAACTGAGGCGGATCAAGCCCGAGTGGTCCTTACAAGTCAAAGAAGAGATTGAGAAACTCCTACGGGTGAGCTTTATCAAGGTGATCGAATACCCGACTTGGCTGGCAAACATAGTCACGGTCACAAAAGCGAATGGAAAGGTTCGGGTTTGTGTAGACTTCCCGGATCTTAACAAGGCTAGTCCCAAAGATGACTTCCCCTTGCCAAACATCGACATGCTGGTAGATGCAACCGCGAACTACGAGGTCAAATCCTTTGTCGATGGTTTTGCGAGTTATAACCAGATTAAAATGGCCGAGGAAGACCAAGACAAGACAGCATTCACCACTCCTTGGGGCACTTATTGTTACACTGTGATGCCATTTGGGTTGAAGAATGTCGGGGCTACCTACCAAAGGGCCGTCACCACCCTGTTTCACGACATGATCCACAAGGAGATTGAAGTGTATGTGGACGATATGATTATTCACTCGAAAGCGTCAGATGGACAGCACTTCACTGATTTAAGGAAGTTATTCAACAGACTTCGGGAGCATTCCATGAGGCTAAATCCAGCCAAGTGCACTTTTGGGGTTATCCAGGGTAAAGTTTTGGGCTACATGGTCACAGAGCGAGGCATCGAAGTAGATCCCAGAAAAGTCAAAGCAATTGTTGAAATGAAGCCACCCAAAACTATTTTCGAGGTAAAAGGTTTCATGGGCTGTCTACAATACATCAGCAGATTCATCAACCAGCTAACCTCCATATGTGAGCCAATCTTTAAGCTATTGAAGAAGAATCAGGAAGTGGTTTGAAATGAGGAATGTCAACTAGCTTTCGAGAGAATCAAGGCTTACCTTGTTAATCCTCCCATTCTCTGCCCACCTCACGGGAGCAAGCCTCTACTTCTATATCTGACGGTCACAGACACAGCTATCGGGGCCATGCTAGCGCAAGAGAAGAAGGACTCCAAGGTCGAGAATGTCATATATTTTGTCAGTCGTAAATTCCAAGGTAGCAAGTTGAATTACTCTGCCCTCGAGAAGACATGCGCAGCTCTTGTTTGGGTGGTCGGAAAGCTAAAACACTATATGCTATTCCACACAGTACACTTGGTCTCCAAGATGGACCCGATCATATACCTATTTCAGGGTGATAGAGGCAACATTTCCACCAGATTGGCAAAATGGACCTTCTTCTTAGCTGAGTTTGATATCAAATATGTGATCCGGAAATCAATCAAGGGACAGGCTTTGGCAGATCAATTAGCTGATTCCCCCAGTACAGAAGCCCGAGGACCAGATCTCCAGTTTCCAGATGAAGGGATTCTTGTTATAGAAAATGGCAACCGGTGGCAGTTATTCTTCGATGGCGCAGCAAACAAAAGAAGTAACGGCATCGGGATGGTACTGGTAGTCCCGAATGACATGCATAACCCCATAGCTATCAAGCTGAACTTCTCGGTTACCAACAATGCAGCCGAATATGAAGCTTGCATAGTTGGCCTTGAGGCTGCCCTAGAGCGACATGTGGATGAGTTGGAAGTGTTTGGTGATTCCCAACTGATAATAAATCAAGCCGCCAACAGATGGAAAACCTCAGATCCGTGTCTCCAGATGTATCACGCTTACATTGCAGAGCTTGTCGGCCAGTTCAAGGAAGTGTCATTCTGAATGAACGCTCGCCGAAAAATAAAAATAAAGGAGTCGCCACACCATTTTTAGAGGAAACATTGAAAACCTTTTTGAAAGAGAATTTTGGGTTCGGGGGTCAAGTTACGTGTTGGGAAGAACCGAGAGTTCACCCAACACGCCTCGTCCGTAGACGAGTCTTTCTATGTTCAACATTCAAAACATCCAAATGTGTGTGCGAAGTGTGTGTAACAAGATATGTGTAAAATGCATAAGAGTGCTTTGTTTTATTACTCAACAAGGGGATTTACAACTTGTAGACCATTTGCCATGGGAGGCCACATCCCATTTACAACTAAGAGGAACAATACTTACAACTGAAATTGAACCTGCTGCAGAGGACTCATTGTGTCGCGTGACACGGGATCTTGAGGGATCAAATGTGTCGCGTGACACAACAAAGCAATCTGCAGAGGTTTTACAAAACCATACTGCAGCAACACCAAATGATCACAAAACAATGATACTACAGAATATGAACACAGGGATCAACCTTTACAACTTGAAATAATAGTCTCTGCAGAGTTATACTTGTGTCGTGTGACACAGGACTCCAAATGTCCAATTGTGTCGCGTGACACAGGTTAACCATATGCAGAGACCTTACACTTTTGAAATCAGATCCCACAGAGGCCAAATTAAATCAATCAACAACAACCAAACAATTCAGAAATCAACGAATTCACAATGGATTGACCAAGGGGATGTGGATATAGGGAGATCCACACTCCCTTGGCCAATAAACAACAAATACCACGAAATCACATCACGAATACCAATTGCATCAAACCAAGCTAATTAAACAGAGAGATGGCAGTTGGGACTTGATAATTGGGGACGGATGGAGTCCAATTATCAAGTCCAAGGAATATCAATTGCAATGAAACAAATAAACAGTAAATGCGAGATAGAGGTGAGGGAAGTCATTACCCTCGTAGTCCACGCTCCTTCAACCAAGTTAGGTAGAAGGATTTTCAATCAGTTTCGGAACGGAACAAGCTCAGATTTCCAGATTGAGTAGCTTGGGCAATTTCCAGTACGTGAGTGTGTGTCTTGAGCGGAATTGGCTTGGGAAGCAGGGGAAGGGAATAGCAATTGGTTTTAGGTGTCAGCTTAGGGCTGTAATAGGACCGGGCAGAAATTGGTAGTGTTGCGGTGGTAGTTACAGGCTTGGGGCTAGAATAGGGCGGCGTCGGTGGTTAACGGCTTGGGACTGGGATTGGCGTTGGAGTTGCCGGTTGGGGTTGAGAAACAGAGATTGGTGAGGAGAGATTTGAGAAGGGATTAGATCGGTGTTTTAGGTAGAGAGGAAGGGAATGGTGAGGTTTTGGTTTGGGTGAGGTCGCCGGTTGATTGGGGTGGAAATAAAGGGAGTCGCCACGCCATTTTAGAGGAAACATTGAAAACCTTTTAAAAGAGAAAATGGGTTCGGGGGTCAAGTTACGTGTTGGGAAGAACCGAGAGTTCACCCAACACGCCTCGTCCGTAGACGAGTCTTTCTATGTTCAACATTCAAACCATTCAAATGTGTGTGCGAAGTGTGTGACAAGATATGTAATGAAATGCATAAGAGTGCTTTGTTTTATTAATCAACAAGGGGAAATACAACTTGTGAGCCATTTGCCATGGGAGGCCACATCCCACTTACAAAGAGGACAAACAGAACTTACAACTGAAAAATGACTTCTGCATATTGACAAACAGTGTCGCGTGACACAGGATCTGTTGTGCAGATTATGTCGCGTGACATTAACTATCATATGCAGGAGCCTTACAACATGAAGCCCAGGACTAACAGGGATCTACACAATCACTTTAAATGAGTGTGGATATTGAAGATCCACACTCTATCTGGAGTGACTAGCAAACAGAATGAACAACTTACATATGAAAAATGACCTCTGCAGAACGACTAGTTATGTCGCGCCACACAGGACGGATAGCCTGTTGTGTCGCGTGACACTACATGTCCCTCTGCAGACACCTTACAATGTGCAATCAGATCCACCAGAAACCAACTAAGATCAAATTATCACAACAATACAAATCAGAAAAATATGAATCACCAATAGGTTAACCAAAGGAGTGTGGACATGGAAGGATCCACCCTCCCTTGACAATCACACAATGAATAGAATTCAAATCACATCATGAATACCAAATATACCAAGCCAAACAAATTAAATAGATAGATGGCAGTTGGGACTTGATAATTGGAGGCGGATGGAGCCTAATTATCAAGTCCGGGAATAATAATTGCAACGGAGCAAACAAGTAACAAATATGAGATAGATATTGAGGGAAGAAATTCGTTACCCGCGTAGTCCACACTCTCTATACCACGTCGGTATAGAGAGCCTTCTAATCAGCTTCGAAACAGATTCGAACTCACAGACCAAGTAACCTTGCAATTCCCAGTACGTGCGTGTGTGTTGAGCCGAATTGGACTCTGGAACAGGGGAGAAGCAATTGAGGATTGGTCGTCGGCTCAGAGCTGGAACAGGGCCGGAGTAACAGGTAAGGGTGATTCAGTTTAGAGAGAAGGGTTTAGGTTGTTGCCGATGAGGTTTCCGTTCAATTGGAGTTAAGGGAGAGCTCGGTCTTTGAAGGTAATTGAGGTAGAGGGAAGGAGTTGGGTAGTGAATCTGGGTACAGAGAGAGTTGGTGCAGTGGTTGTGGTTGGGTTTGTTTTTCGGTAAGGAAGGAGTCGATTAGGGAGGAGATTAGGGAGAGATTTGATCGGGGAAGCTTGGGTCGCCGATTGGTTTGAGGAGAGAAGGGAGGATTTGAATCGGTTGAAGGGGAATTGGGTTTGGTCCGGAAGGGGTTGAAGTCGCCGGTGTATTTAGATGTAAGGGAGGGGATTAACAACGAGCTTGGCCGGAGAGGGATGGGTGAAAGTAGTCATTGTTGTTGGAGGAGAAGCTGTTGCGTATAGAGAGAGAGAGGAGAGAGAGGGGGTCATTTTCCGGATAGAGAGAGATAGGGAGTGTTAGAGAGAGAGCCTGTGAGTTGTGAGAGAACTATGTGTTGTGTGTGTTCTCTGTGTGTTGAGTCCCCTTGCAAATGAGTGAAATATCTTATTTAAACACAGCTTGGGAAAATGGCTTTAATATGTCGCACGACTTCACGTATCAAATTTCCAAGCTTCAAGCTGTCGCACGACTGGGTACGCCCGTAACTGTTTCTGACGCCAAAACCTGCTTCTGGAACATTCCGGGTTAATTCTTTAAAAGCCCAAAGCAATTAATTCCCTTTAGGTCCTTTTGTCCGGGAAAAAATACTAAAAAATACTTCCTTCGCGAGAAACTCATAAAATGTTTCCGA
The DNA here is from genome assembly GCA_022495995.1 of Adenophora triphylla var. japonica. Lineage (NCBI taxonomy): Eukaryota > Viridiplantae > Streptophyta > Magnoliopsida > Asterales > Campanulaceae > Adenophora > Adenophora triphylla. Next base: position 30,107 of record JAFEMH010003750.1, read on the forward strand.
AAGTCTCGGAACGGACCGGGAATTTACCAAAATGCCCCTTAGTGAAATTTTATTACATTAAAATGCACCTAAAAGGGTCGCGAATTTTATTGGCGTACTAACACATTCCAATTCCTGCCGCGAGACAAGAACAGATTTGCCGATGCCCTATCTACTCTGGCCTCTTTGGTAGAAATCCCAGAAGGAAAGTCAATCAAACCGTTCAGGGTCGGTAGGCGAGAAAATCCTGCATACTGCTGTGAAATAGAGATCGAAACCGTCAATGAGCCGTGGTACAACCAAATTTTCTAATATCTCAAGCATGGTGAAGCATCTTTCCCCGTCGATAAAGAAGGAGACCTAAAAGGTATTCATGCCAAGAGTTTGCAAGCTTTGAAAAGGCTATCGGCTCAGTACGTCATACTTGGCAATGAGTTATGGAAGAAAAGGGAAGGTTGCCCTCTCCTGCTCTGTATCAGCAAAGAAAAGGCTCAGAGAGTAATGGAAGATGTTCACAATGGCGCCTGCGGACCCCATATGAACGCTCGATCCCTTATGCATAGCATCATCAGACTGGGCTACTTCTAGATTACTATGGAAACTGATTGTATTCAATTTGTGCGGACTTGTGACAAATGCCAGCGGTTCTCCAATCTAAACCACATCCCTCCTCATGATCTCTACTGTATGACAACTCCATGGCCCTTCGCAACGTGGGGAATTGATGTCATTGGGAAGATAACTCCATCCGGCAGCAATGGACACTCATTTGTTTTGGTCGCGGTAGATTACTTCACAAAGTGGGTAGAAGCCGCGTCCTACAAAGTGCTCACAGCTAAGAAGGTAGCTCGCTTGGTAAAAGAACAAATTTTTTGCCGCTACGGAGTCCCGAATGAGATTATTTCTGACAATGGAACCCACTTCGAGGGAGAAACCGATCGTCTGCTTACTGAATACAGGGTCAAGCGCCACAAGTCTTCACCATACAGACCACAGACGAACGGTGCTGTTGAAGCCGCTAATAAGAACTTGGAGAGAATCATTAAGAAGATGGCCGAGCGAGGAAGAGATTGGCCGGAGAAGCTACATTTAGCATTATGGGGCTACCGCACTTCAATAAGGACCGCTACCGGTGCAACCCCATACGCCTTGACCTACGAAATGGAAGCTGTCATGCCCATTGAGCTAGAAATTCCATCCATCAGGGTGTTGCTTGAGAATGTGGTAAATGAGATTGATTAGCTCCGATGTCGATACAACGAATTGGAAATGTTAGACGAACGCAGATTAAAGGCCATGGAGCACAATCGGGCATATCAGAAAAGAATGGCCCGTACTTTTGACAAAAGAGTGAATCCCAGGGACATCAAGGTTGGTGATCTGGTTCTCAAGATGAAGCCCGCAAATCAGAACAGTGCATTGGGTAAATGGGCACCTGTCTGGGTCGGACCGTTTTTAGTAAAGAAGATATTCTCTGGAGGAGCAATGGAGCTGACAGATCTGGATGGTAACCCATTTTTGCACCCCGTCAACGGAGACAAGTTGCGGAGGTATTATGTGTGATTGAGTCTCCCTCTGTAAATAAAAAAAAAATAATAAAAATAAAAAATTAATAAAAAAATAAAAAATAAACAAAAATGAAAATAAGGGCGCAATAAAATTGTCCCAGATGAGACTGAAAACCTCTCAAAAGGCAGTCCATGCAAAAATAAGGGACGCGCCCGGTGCTAAAAGAATATACCCAGCTAGGCTGAAAACCCTAAAAAAGGGCGGTCTAGGTAAAAAACAGGGTTGCACCGTGTCCCCCTTCTGTCTTCCCCTTTCTTTAAACACAAAGTTGATTGAGTCGAACTACGGAGACCTGAGCCCCTTAGTTCTCTGTGTAAAAGGGAAACGTAGGCAGCCACTCGTGGTTCGGTCTAAAAATGCTGCAAAATCTTATATCCTGCCAAAATGTATTTTGATTACAGTTCTAAGGTTTTTCAAAGGTTCATTTTAAGTTAATATTCTTTTTGATGAGTTCAAGCACGGCCTACTTTTGACTCAAATAACTTGCTGCGAATAAAAAGAAATAAAACTTTCAACATCTACTTCGTCTGCATTAAAGTAATCAAGGGATACTCAAGTTCCATTCAAATAAATCTCTCCCTCAAAGTGCAAGCAAAATAAAAAGAGTCTTCTATCTCTCAGAAAAGTGTCTAGAAGCTCATCCCCGCTCCCGAACTCGTACCTCTGTCTTTCCTTTTCCTTGGTCCCCGGGAGGTCCTTGGCCTAGGAATGTCAAATAAGTCAGTTTGAGCCCGCCCCAGCTCTGGTATAATGTGCGTCGAAGGTTCGATCAGACCAGTCTCCCTCAAAGCAGCCCTGGCAGCCCTCTCTTGTCGCAAGGCCTCTCTGCGAGCCATCACCTCTGGATCATCCCTCAGAGCAGCTCTCCGGATCTCTTGTCTCCGATAGTCCTCAGCAACATCGCCAGTAACATTATCTGGGTTCCCCTGTGCCTCTGCATCTCTGAAAGACCGGCTAGTGGGGTAGTCTGCTCCCAAGTATTCCCGACGGCGAGACTCTATAGCCAGTTGGATGGGACCCTGCTGCTCCTCGTACCAGATCAAGTACTCTGTGGTCAAATAAGTAATCCCTCTGGACTGTCGAAGAAGGGTACGGGCGGGAAAGAAACCCTCAAGAAAAGATCTGCTGAAAAACTGCATAGTCTGGGGCTCGGTCATGACCATCGGAACAGCGTCAGTCATCAACCTGTCTCTCAAATCCCGGATAATTTGCTGAGGGTACCGATATTGTCTGCTCACTAGTGATGGTACACAGAATGAAGACACATGCAAGCCTGGCAATCTGACTACCACTGATCCATCCTGAATGTCCCTCATGGTCTGTAGTCCCCACCCCGGAATCCAAAAGCTCAGATCAGTAGTCCTGTACCGTGTCAACCTCATCTGCCAACTATCAACAGCTGCATCTCTCAACAGTCGGCGTGGCCTGGTCACCCAAGGCATCGCCGTCCGACCCTCTGGTAACGGCCGGATCAAGCGCAATCGCTCAGAGAGCCACAAAGATAATAAAGTAGGGCTGCCTGCGCCCATGAAGTCTTATCCTCCTGATAGCCTGTCAATACCGTGGTAAGTTTCAGCCAACAGCAAAGGTACAATGTCCATCTCCCCTTGCCCAGAATGGATTTTGCGAAGGTCCACACCTCGGTCGCCCCTAAGTTGCCTGACAACCTCCAACAGTGTGCTCTGACAGACTCCGACATACCCGCAGAAATAGTGAGCTGACAAGCTAAACAGCATAAACATGTCCAAAGACGCAGAAAGATTGAACAACTCAGGATTGGACAAGCGCAACCTGGCCATCTGAGTCAAGTCTATGAATCCATCACCCAAAATCATAAATGACACTTGATCTGCTGGCAAGCACAGGAAGTTTGATAATTGCTCCACCGCTGACCGTCTGTCCCGTGGGAATGCTACACTCGCCGACTTGCTCAAACCAGTCAATGCCCTGAAATCCTCTATGGTCGGCGTCAGATCATTGTAGGAAAAGATGAAAACATGCCTCTCCGAATCCCAAAAGCAAGATGCAGCCCGAAGCAAGTCCCAATCAATCTTCCAATCTTTCAACGACCAAAGACACGGCATACCATACCTCCCCTCAATAAGTTCTCTATGATACTTCCGGTGATAATGCAAAACTTCAAGGAAGTCTTGACGAAATTGATGTTCCCGAGAAGTTGTTTCCCTGTTATAGTCACTGAAATCGCTTGTTGGAGCTGCTGGTTTTCTCCTGCTAAAAGGACAATGTCTGCAAATGAGGCCTGAGTTGATTTTTTAAAAAGGGCCCTGTTACGAGCTTCGTCAAGTCGTGCGACATCTCTTGACAAGCAGACACATCATGCCGGGCGACATTCTTGGTCTGCATCAGGAAACATCAAGGTCTTGCAAGTGGTTTTTCTTTGGCACTCTCTAGCTCGCCGTTGCTGCAATACACCCCGCACCCTCATGTTACCGCACGAGAGAGGATTCCCCCCACTATATGTATCACTATACACAATTACCTAAAACAGTTCCAGAAACTTATGTACAAACCCGGCAAAGCCGACCTGTCAATACAATAAATCGTACTCCTTTCCCCTCGTTCCCAGAACAAATAGACTCATGCAAATAAGCTAACATAGTTTAACCTTTGCTAACAAAATAGCATAGTGCTTCGAGTGTTGTTTTCCCCCGCAGGTACAACAATTAACTAAGCAAATCTCAAAGATTGTCCCTCAAAGCGCAACCGAGACAAAGAATCCGAATCCTTCAGTCCCCCCAGTAGTGCGTATCAAGATCAGTGGCCTCACCGCCAAAGCGTCAATAAGAGTTCGCTGCCCAGCAAGCAAATTCCCCGGCTTACCAAGCAAAGATCGGGACACAAAAGTCAATCGTCACTAGAGATGGCCCCACCGCCAAAGCGTCAATAAGAGTTCGCTGCCCAACAAGCAAAGTCCCCGGCTTACCAAGCAAAGCTCGGGACACAAAATTCAATCGTCACCAGAGATGGCCCCGCCACCAAAGCGTCAATAAGAGTTCGCTGCCCAGCAAGCAAAGTCCCCGGCTTACCAAGCAAAGCTCGGGACACAAAAGTCAATCGTCAACAGAGATGGCCCCGCCGCCAAAGCGTCAATAAGAGGTCGCTGCCCAGCAAGCAAAGTTCCCGTCATAGCAGGCAAAATCCCAGATCCCAAAGCCAACAGTCGACAAAAGACCGCCCCGCACCCGGCAATCGTCAACAGCAGTTAAAATAGCATAGGACCCTCCGGCAGCTACATCTATCCCCAGCAGCATAAACAATAGCATCAGTCCCTCCGGCAGCTACAGATTTCACAGTCAGATATTGGGTGACAACCGCACAGTCAGATATTGGGTGACAACCGCACAGTCGAGTATTGGGTGACAACCGCACAGTCAGATATTGGGTGACAACCGCACAGTCGAGTATTGGGTGACAACCGCACAGTCAGCTTATTGGGTGACAACCGCACAGTCAGATATTGGGTGACAACAGCAAAGTCAGATATTGGGTGACAACCGCACAGTCGAGTATTGGGTGACAACCGCATAGTCGAGTATTGGGTGACAACCACACAGTCGAGTATTAGGTGACAACCGCACAGTCGAGTATCGATTGACAACCACATAGTCACTTCCGAACTACGACCGGCTTGATTCCCTCCCAGGGATACATAGGAATCCTTTCTCCAAAGGTCCAGCCATCCGATTCCCCAGATCACCGTCTAGCCCTCCGCCTTTTCCCCCAGCCGCTCATTAGGATTGGGTCTTATTTTATCGACAACCTCACTTCTTCCATAAGTGATGTTACCGAGGGGCTCTGTAAGTACGCCAATCCAATTCGCAACCTTTCCATATGCATTTTAATATGATAAAATTGCATTTAGGAGCGTTTTGATAAATTCCCGGTCCATCCCGAGACTTCCGGAAATATTTCATAAGTTTCTCGCGAAGGAAGCACTTTTTTGTACTTTGCTCATGCCAAGGGACCTAAAAGGAATAAATCTATTTTGGAATTTTTAGGTATTATCCAAGAAGGTTCCAGAATCAGATTTGGCGCCAAAAACGGTTATGGTCACCTTGTGTCACGCGACAAGTCGAAGCATGGAAAGTGGTTACGTAATGCCGTGCGACATAAGGTTACCATGAACTGCAGCTATAAATAAGACCCTACCCCTCTCAGTTTTGGATCCCAATTTCAGTCCCCTAACGTCACTCTGCACAAATTGCCTCAGAACCTCTCTCTCTCTCCTCCTCCCTCACCAAAATTAACCAATTCCCCTCCAATTCCCTCACCCTTCACACACCTTCAACCCAATTACTCTCCTACTTCCCCAAACACCTTAGATCCTCCAATTCAGCTCTCAGTCCGTGCCTAGATCTCTATTCCAGAAGTTGAATCGAAGGCTTTTGCACCTAACTTGGTGTAAAAGTTGAGGACTACAAGGGTAACACATCTCTCCCTCTCTCTCTCTCATCTATTTTTCTAATTGTTCTTCCTTCTTCTCCACTTGATAATCAGGCTCCATATGCCTCAGATTATCAAGTGGCAACTGCAATCTCTCTGTTTAAATCGTATGTGCTTGAGTCAAATTGCATGCTCATGATGTGATCTACTTAGATTTGCGATTTGGATGTCAAGGGAGTGTGGAACTCCCATATCCACACTCCTTTGGTTAACTCGTATCTAATTCATGTTATTCTTATTGATTCTGGTATAATTGTTTGATTTGATTGTGCATCTGTTGAATCTGCTTCTCAGTTTTTAGGGTATCTGCAGATGGTAAACTCGTGTCACGCGACACAATGGGACATGAGAAGTCCTATGTCACGCGACATATCGTGACCATCTGCAGGGATCATATTTCAGTTGTAAGTTGATTCATCTCGTTAGCTTAGCATTTAGTTGTAGTTAGTTTGTTTAAAGGCTCAGATCTAGTTTATAATTGTGTTTCGCGTTTATCTAGAGATCTCTATAATCTGTTTGTTGTGAGTCTCTGCAAGGTGACTATTGGTGTAACGCGACACATTTGGACATGAGGAGTCCTGTGTCACGCGACATAAGTGGTCCCTTGCAGAGGACTTGTTTTCAGTTGTAATCTGTTCTTATTGTTGTAATGGGATGTGGCCTCCCTGAACAATTGGTCTACAAATTGTAATGATCTCTCCTCTTTAATAAAATTCATGTTTCTCGCACTTGTTTAGTATTGTTGTTTGCACATTTTTCTATTTGGATGTCAAAATTAGAAAAACTCATCTACGGATGAGGAGTGTTGGGTGAACTCTCGGTTCTTCCCAACACGTAACCTGACTCCCGAACCCGTTCTCTTTCAAAAGGTTTTTCAAAGTGCACCTCTAAAAGAATGGCGTGGCGACTCCTTCATTTTTCTATTCTAAACCGAAATTTCATTTTTGGGCGAGCGCACATTCAGCAGCCAACTACGTCATCATTGCTGAACGACTATTCAAAAAGTACTCCCAGAGGAACCTCCTTTGCGCCACCGAAGAAGAGGCCCAAGAAATAATGGACCATGTTCATCAAGGAGTATGTGGAACCCACATGAGCGGAAACAAGCTCGCCAAGAAAATTATCAGACAAGGGTACTTTTGGTTAAACATGGAAGCAGACTGCACCAACATGGTCAAGAAAAGCCATAAGTGCCAGATACACGCTAACCTTCAGCATGCGCCGCCGTCGTTACTGTATCCCATGACATCCCTGAATGAACGCTCGCCGAAATTTTAAAAATGAAAATAATTTTTATAATGAAAAATAATTTTCGGTTTTGGGAGTCGCCACGCCGTTTTTAAAGGAAAACATTGAAAAACCTATTTTTTGAGAGATTTTGGGTTCGGGGATCTGATTACGTGTTTGGGAAGAACTTGAGAGTTCACCCATCACGCCTCTTTCGAGACTTTCAATCAACATTGAACAATTATGGACATTCAAAATGTGTGTGTGATATGTGTCAACAAGTAAGGCATACAAATTTGGAACTTCATTGATGGTATAGAGACTGAATACAACTTGTGAGCCATGATAGGGGGCCACACCCTTTACATATGATGATTTTCATCACAAAGCAGAAGGCTAAGACAATCTGCTCAGGAAGCTCTGATGTCGTCCGACACAGGACTTCCCATGAAGGGGATGTCAGACGACAGAAGGCCTCATGGTCAGATTGTTTTTTACAATGAAAAGGCCACTCTGGAACTGGAACAATATTATTTCACCCAATGAAGACACTATTTAGTGGTCTAAGTTCAGTTTGGGGTTGATAGGAGTGAGAAAAGTCATGATTGACTTTTAATGATACGGATGTCATATGACATAGAACATCCGAAGTTGTCTATGTCATATGGCAAACCGCCTCCATCAATAGATTGCACCCAAATAGACCTTAGGCACTCCAAATAGTGGCTTATGAGCCAAAAATACTTAGGTAAGCTTTGAGTTACGAAAGGGGGACAATCTTGACAGATCTGAAGTCCAAGAACAGCTTTACAGCCTTCTGGGAACTCCATGTCGTATGACACAGGATCTCCAGAGAGTCCTGTGTCGTCCGACAAGAGCAGCCTGTTTCAGTGCCCTTCAGTCTGTTTGATTTCCCCTTTGTTCTCAAAGCAAACCAAGCAACTTTATTAACTGTAAACAGTAAAATAGTAATATTACGTGAGTATTATGGGAGGATCACATGGCTTTAATGGCCAAATGTGATGAATCACATGTTTATGGCCATTTTTATGTAGCCATCTCCTCCTAACTCGATGGAAACTAACAAAGATCCAAACTTTATTGATGCTAATGTCACCAAATGTTCAGATCTGAGGTGGGGAGAAGTGAATATTGAAGATTCACTTCTCCACCACCTTTATCATGCAAAAATCCCAATATTTCACATAATATCTAAGCAAATGAACATGCAAGGTGATATAAGTGTATTTAAAGAGAAAGAGAGGGTTTAGTGGCTACCTATTGTAGTCCACAAGGTAAGATCACCAGTAGTATGGTGTCTACCTCTTCAACACACCAACAAAAGGAACCTTTCTTTGGATCTTGGCTTTTAGGGTGTGTGTGTGAGGAGGGAGGTGAGTGTGTGTGTATGAGAGAGAGGGAGAGACTCTATTTCTACAGAGTTTCCCCTATTTTACTGATATCCTCCCAAAACTCTCCAAAATCCCCCCTTAAAATGATCAGCCATGCCTTGTATTTATAGGCAGGCTGATGGGAAGCTCCATGTCGTCCGACAGAGGGAGTTAAACCGCCTTAGTGTCGTCCTGTGTCGGACGACAGCGTACAGCTTTTTGGCACAGTTGGGCCGAATGGATGGCAGGCCCAATGGGTTGAATGGGCAATGGGATAATTGGACTCAATATTGCATTTTAGCAAATATATGAGCCCAAAAATCAATGAAAGTGGACCCAAAACATGAGTTCGGGTCGGGGTACTCACAGAGCCCCTCGGCGACGTCACTTCCACGGGAAGTGGGGTCATCGACACAATGAGAATCCCGAGTCGGACACGAACGGCGAGGAAAAGGGTGCCAAGATGGTCAAGTGGCTGGACCTTTTATGAAAAGGATTCCTACGTATCCCGTGGGGGAATCAAGCCGAATCGTAGTTCGTACAAGATTGGACGTTTGCGTCCTGGGGAAAATCGACCATGATGGTCATGTGGCTGGACCTTTTATGAAAAGGATTCCTACGTATCCCGTGGGGGAATCAAGCCGAATCGTAGTTCGTTGAGGATGGGGTGCCAATGAAAGGCCACGGGTTTTATACCCGAAAGTGACTGTTCCAAGGGGAGTCACCCCGAAGATGGGCATTTGTACCCGAGATTGACTGTTCCAAGGGGAGTCACCCCGATGATTTTGACTTTTTCCTTTGGGAAGTCACCCGCGAATTTGACTGTTTCGATGGGGGGGTCACCCCGAATGATTTGACTATTTTTCTTTGGGAGTCACCCGCGAATTTGACTTTTTTCTTTGGGAGTCACCCGTGAATGATTTGACTATTTTTCTTTGGGAGTCACCCGCGAATTTGACTTTTTCGATGGGGGGTCACCCCGAATGATTTGACTATTTTTCTTTGGGAGTCACCCGCGAATTTGACTTTTTTCTTTGGGAGTCACCCGCGAATTTGACTGTTTCGATGGGGGGTCACCCCGAATGATTTGACTATTTTTCTTTGGGAGTCACCCGCGAATTTGACTTTTTCGATGGGGGGTTCACCCCGAATGATTTGACTATTTTTCTTTGGGAGACACCCGCGAATTTGACTGTTTCGATGGGGGGTCACCCCGAATGATTTGACTTTTTTTCTTTGGGAGTCACCCGCGAATTTGACTTTTTCGATGGGGGGTCACCCCGAATGATTTGACTATTTTTCTTTGGGAGTTACCTGCGAATTTGACTTTTTTCTTTGGGAGTCACCCGCGAATTTGACTGTTTCGATGGGGGGTCACCCCGAAGATGCTGTGTGGGGAATCTGTACGATCTTCCGAATCGGGTAGTTTATAGCCATTCCGGGCTAAGGATCTTGGTAATGATCTTGTGAAAGACTGAGAGAGACGGGCATTTAGGCCCGAATGAATTGGTGAATTTTGATGATAGGCAGTCAAGAGAGACTGACAAAATTGACTAGGGGAAAAAGAGGGAAATTACCCCTTCTGGATTGCGGATGTCGTCCGACATGGGGCCTTCCCCAGGCTGTTTTAATTAAAACAGTTAGGTCGTAAGACAGACCCAAGAAGACAGTGTTGCCGCCGAGTTCAAAGAGAAAAAGAGAGAAAAATTTTGAAAGTTTCTCCCTCCCATTTTGATTTTAATCAAGAATTGACGATGCCTCCGCGAGCGGAATCGAGAAGGAACGTGCAACGATCGTTGTTCGAGAGAAGGAAACTCGTTGATCGAAACAAACGGAAGAGATTTTCGGAGGGCAATGGGCTTTATCCGGGTCTTGATTTTCATACTTCCACCATGGATCGGACGGGGGTAAGTATTCTAAACCATCGACCCTTCCCTTTTCCTTTCTGAAATTGGATTTATAGGGCTCGAGATAGAATTTGGGGGAAATCGCACCCAAAGAGGAATTGCATGCCTGGCATGAAAAGCATTGTATTGAAAAGATTTCTCTTTTTTCTTCTTTTGAAAGAATTGGGTGATTTTTTGAAAATGCACATGAATGAATGCACACATTTGTTATGAGTATGTTTTGATACCTGTGCTGTGCCTACCTGCAAGCTTTGCGGACGAGGGTCCCCGAGGCGGTGCGACTATTTGGGGCCTTCTCCCGGCTCTTCGATGCGAGGGTAGTCCCGAGGGCTTGGATTTTCTTCTTGGTCTCGGACCATTCTTTACTGCCGTTGGAGATTTCGGGGACACGCCCTGGAGTGTGGAGCTGGTGCGAGCCTTCAGGCAGTACTGGTGGGACTCTACCCACACTTTTCACTTGTCTTGGGGTGAGTCGACCATCACTCCTTATGATTTTACTGCTATTACCGGTCTGCGGTTCACGGACAGGCCCATCTTTTCTGAGGACCCTGGTGTGCTGAGCACGGATGCTATTCAGGCATTGACTGGCATGACCCTTCGTCCGAAGGGTAATGGGGTTCCGTTGGCGGATTTGCACTCGAATTTGACGCATCAGTGCCGTCTCTTTGCTGAGGGTGAGGCCACAGTTACGGCTAAGCAGCTGGCGAGGGATTTTGTCTAGGCTGGATTTTCCGACACCCTGTTTTGTAATGCTTCTACGACGGCATTGACTCTTCTGCTGGAGCCTCTTAGGGACTGGGGCCAGGTTGCCACCTTTTCGTGGGGAGAGGCTGGTTTAGCTCAGGTGTATAGAGGCCTGGATGAGGTGAGCAGAGGCAGTGTGACCTCTTTGGATTTCTATTAGACTGTGCTGGAGGTATGCTTTTTGTTTTTTCGCAACTTGACTGCTGCACTGACTTTTCTGTCATCATTATATCACTTCTTTGTTGCCGCTGCTGAAAGCTTTTTGTCTTTTGATTTCGGGTGTGGGCCTATAAGGTGTTTGGGTTATGCAGGCGTACTGAGAGGATTGTCTTTGCGATTTGTTCCCCGCTATCCGCCGATGGACTTTTGAAGCTAGGGAGAGCGAGAGAGTGGACGGGGTGAAGACCCAAAAGACGGCCTGTTACCATGACACGATGATTGCTTTGAGGGGAACCCCTGCTGGGTTGAGATTGTTTCCCTGGCATGGCAGGTACGGTGAGGATGTGGTTGGTGATGCTGCCCTGGTGACCAGGATGAGGAGGCTTCTGATTGGCCTGGAGGGAGATGCCCTATATTTGGGAGAGAGGGTCTGTAGGCAGCACGGTTATGGTGCAGCCGCCCGCGTTCCTCATGATCCTCTTGCGGGGATTTGGCATATCCGGGCCCTGCCTGACCTGGAGCCGCTGCGGACCGGTATTGATGTTGCAGAGTTATCTGATGATGGGGATTATGCTCAGTTTGTTTTTGCCCGATTGGTGACCCCTCAGGTTATGGCTGCCAGGAGGGCAGCGGGGATGCAGATACCGGCGCCTCCCCGATTTTTTGAGTATGAGGCTGGGGGTGTCATTCGCCGCTCCTCATTTGATATGTCTGAGACTCATCCACATCTGCAGCTTCCCTGCGGGACTACTTCTGTGAGCAATCTTTTTCTTTTCTGATTCGTTCAAGCCTTTTACTGCTTTACTGTCTGCATTGATTGCTTCTGACTGCCTCTTTTGTTTTCATTGAACAGGTCCCAGCCAAGACCTACAGGGTGGTGGCCAAGGCGCTCACCGGTGCTGTGAAGATGTTGCGCCAGTTTCAGAGGAGCGCAGAGCATTGGAAGGGGAGATGCAGCTCCCAGCCTGGTGACGTCGTGCCTCCGAAGAAGAGGCCTAGACCGGCCTTGGCTCCTTCTGGCTCACAGGCGGGCGGTTCGAGTCAGCAGCCCCAGCCCGATGGTGATGATGGCGAGGACGACCCTTATCAGCCTCCTTTTTCCACGGTGCCTGAGTGGCATGGGTATTATGGCGAGCCCCAGCCTTGGGCTTAGTATGAGGATGATGATGATTCGGACGGCGAGATCCATGAGGCGCCGGAGGGTGGCGGCGACGGCCAGGAGCAGAGCGGCTCTGAGGAGGAGGTGGGCAGCGTCCAGGACGACAGCGGCTCCGAGGAGGATGAGGAGGATGATTCTGAGCAGGATTGATCGCTGCGTTCCCCTCTTGTCATGCTTTGGACTCTTTTAGGGAGAGAGAGGAGATGCATGCATTATCTTTGTTCCTTTGGGTTGTAAAACAAGTATTTTATTGCATTTTGTATTTTGGCAACTAAAATATTTGCTTATTTGTATATTTGTTAGCTTATATGCACAAGTTCGTCCCAAGAAAGGCACAAAATGGTGGCTTTTGATGTGATTGAGTATTTTTTGGATTTTTGTATGCATTGGGTGACGTTTATGCGTCTGCGGGTGTGTTGGATGCGCCGGATCCTCTCCCGTGTGCTTTTTGAGCGAAAGGGAGTGTTTATGTATGATTTTCTGGTGTTTTGGACAGGCTTGGGTATACCTTTGAGCAAGCATTGGGCTGCTAGGGGTTCTTTGCGATTCTGTTGTTCTTTGTTACGATGGGACTCTCCATGTCGTCCGACACAGGACTTCATGGAACCTACATGTCATCTGACAGGGAGAGTCTGGGGGACAGATTTCTTGATTAGCAAGCCCCAGCATTTAAAGGGAGGCAGACTCGTAAAAAACATTTTCCAGCAGTCACAGCAGACTTCAAACTGGTCTTCCACCCCGAAATAAGCCCAAGATTCGATCTTTGACCCGAAATGGAGCATTATAGCGACAGATCTAAGACCAAAGAACGTCAATTTCATTTCGATCTCATAAATCTAACCCGCTATCATCGTAGCAACAATAGGAGGGTTATTGACCAACGATATGGGTTGAGATGCATTTGGGCATTAAAGGAGTGGGCGGTAGATTGGAACCTTCTCCGGGCTGCATCCAGATACTGGGATTGCGAGAGGCATGTCTTTACCCTCTCGTATAATGACCTCACGCCCACTATCGAAGAGTTTCGGGCATTGGCCCAGGGGGTAGCCGAGCTCGAGATCTTTGTTTTCCCACGAGATCCACGACCCTTGGCGAAGCGGTTGGCCGATTTCTTGGGATTTCACACGAAGCGAGTAAGCGATCGATTCTTGACATGTCCTTTGTTGACCTGGCCCAGATAGCCCGATTGGCTGTATCGCATCCGGAGCTGTTTGACCCATCCACAGCCATGGATATTTTTATGCTGATTATGATCTCCCTATAATGCTTTTGTGAGTATGATGGGGTATGCTCCGGTTTACTGCTGGGAGTTGTTAGGCAGATGCGGGGTCTTCAAAGTACCGCATTGACTGAGATCCGACCCGGGCAGGGAGAGAGAGACATAGTTCCTATTTTGCTGGCAGAGACTTATCATGGGATGGACCGACTGGCCGGAGGGTCATTGCACATGGGACGCGGCAGCCCAGTCTCTTATCATTGTGGCTCTTTGAGCGGTTGAGACTCATCTCTCCATTACCGCAGGGCGGCTGCGGCACCACAGGTTACACGGCGAGGCGAGTGGCTCGGAGGCTTCACGGAGAGGCGCGGAGGCGATTGGCCGGGTATACTACCGCGATATTCGATCTTGGGTTCTGGATGGAGGCTTGAGACCATGAGCGGCGGGCGGGATGACTCTGCTGTAGTGAGGCTGCTGCGGGATTACACTTCTCATCATTCGGTATCCCTTGCTTGTTCGGGCGTATGGATACCCACGAGGGTGTTGATGGGTTCGAGAGCGAGATGGCCGGGATACCGTTCTTCTTGACATGGTGATGTCCAGGACCCTCAGGTTCTTTGCCAGGGCCTTTTCAGGAGCAGCTTTTCCCGCTCACACACTGATACGGAAGACCCGGGGAATCACATATCTGTCCACCCTGTATCTTATTTGGTATGGGGAGCATATGGGACCGGTTCAGCACACCATTGAAGTATATTGCCGAGGGATCCGAGGAGGAGACCAAACTAGCCGGGAGCTACGCGATGCTGAGGCACAGGCTGACCCAGACAACGTGACTGACGATCCGGCAGCAGATTTTGAGAGACTCGTAGAGAGGAGGGCCAAGATGAGGGATGACCCTGAGGTTATGGCTCGGAGGACAGCTTTGAGAGAGGAAAGGGCTGCCCAGGCGGCATTGAGAGCTGCCGGATTGGTTGACTCACCGACTCGTATTATTCCTGAGCCGGGACGACGGGAGACAGAATTGTTTGGGATAGCTAAACCAAAGACCTCCCGAGGACCGAGGAAGAATAAGAATGATAGTTCGGGAGTGGGAACGAGTGACTAGGATTAGGTGACCTATCATTGTATCCCTTGTTGCCGACACAGACAATCTAGATGTTCTTTTTAAAAGATATTATTTCTGCTAATGTTAATGAGTCGAGAGTAGACCGTGCTTGAACTCATCAATGAATGTATTAATGTGATGAAAGTTGAAATTACTTCAGAACTTAATCAAGACACATTTTGGTAATCACAAATACAACTGTTGACAGGATTTGGTGATTTTTATGATTTTTTAGACCGAACCGCGAACGGCTGCCTACGTTCCCCTTTTACAAAATGGACTAAGGGGCTCAGGTCTCCGTAGTTCGACCCAATTAACTTGTGTTTAAGAAAGGGATAGATAGAAGGGGGACAAGTGGTGCAACCCTGTTTTTTACCTAGACCGCCCGTTTTTAGGGTTTTCAGCCTAGTTGGGTATATTCTTTTAGCACCGAGCGCGCCCTTTGTTTTGCACGGACTGCCTTTTGAGAGGTTTTCAGTCTCGTCTGGGTACATTATTTTCGCGCTTTTGTTTTTCTTTTTCTTCTTTTCCTTTTTTTTATTTTTCTTTTCTTTTTTTTTTATAGAGGGGAAGACTCGATTCAGACGTAATAGCGGCATAGTTTGTCGCCGTTCACCGGGTGCATGAAGGGATTACCATCCAAATCTGTCAACTTCATTGCTCCGCCAGAGAAGATCTCTTTCACCAAATACGGGCCTACCCAGACTGGCGCCCACTTGCCCAAAGGACTGAATTGATTCGGAGGCTTTTCTTTTAGGACCAAGTCACCCACCTTGATGTCGCGGGGATGTACCTTCTTGTCAAAGGCCCTAGCCATGCGCTTCTGATAAGCCCGGATGTGCTCCATCGCCTTAAGCCTTCGCTCGTCTAGAAGAGCTAACTCGTCATGTCGACTCTGAAGCCAGTCTATCTCATTGACTTCATTTTCAAGTAGGACCCGGAGGGAGGGTATCTCTAACTCAATGGGCAAAACGGCATCCATTCCATATGTCAAAGCGAACGGGGTTTCACCGGTGGCTGTTCTTACTGAAGTACGGTAGCCCCATAGTGCCAAGTGAAGCTTCTCAGGCCAATCCCGGCTCCTTTCGGCCATCTTCCGGATGATCCTTTCCAGGTTCTTGTTTGCTGCCTCGACAGCACCATTGGTTTGAGGGCGATAAGGGGAGGACTTATGTCGCTTGATCCTGAATTCCGCGAGCAGTTCGTCGGTATGTCCCTCGAAGTGTGACCCATTGTCGGAAATAATCTCGTTTGGAACGCCGTATCGGCACAGAATGTTTTCTTTTATGAAACGGGCCACCTTTTTGGAGTTCAGGACCTTGTAGGACGCCGCTTCAACCCACTTGGTGAAGTAATCCACAGCGACCAATACGAATTCGTGCCCGTTGCTGCCGGCAGGAGTTATCTTCCCAATAACGTCGATCCCCCAAGTTGCGAATGGCCAAGGAGTGCTCACACAGTAGAGATCGTGGGGAGGTATATGGTTGAGATTGGAGAACCGCTGACACTTATCGCGAGTTTCGCACAACCGAATACGGCCCGGTCTCCATGGAGATCCAATATTAACCCATCCTGAGTATGATGAACATCAAGGCTCGGGCGTTCATATGTGGTCCACATGCGCCACCATGGACTTCTTCCATGACCTTTCTGGCCTTAGACTTGCTGATGCAGAGTAGAAGTGGGCCTCGGTGCCTTTTCTTCCATAAGTCATCTCCCAGAATAACGTACTGTGCAGACAACCTTTTCAACGCTTGTAAACTTTTGGCGCGGATACCTTATTTTAGCCTACCATCCTCTTCTGTAGGGAACGAGGCTTCGCCATGCTTAAGGTATTGAAAGATCTGGCTGTACCATAGGTCATCGACTTTTTCTAGCTCGACCTGACAACAGTAGGCAAGGTTCTCGCGCCTCCCAACTCTGAATGGCTTTACTGACTTTCCTTCTGGAATCTCTACCAAAGAGGCTAAAGTGGCCAGGGCATCCGCGAACCTGTTCTTGTCCCGGGGTAGATAGTGGAACGTGACCTCCTTGAATTGGTCGATCAGGTCCTCCATGTAGGCATAGTACATTTGCAGGTACTGGTCCACAGTTCTCCACTTATTGGACACCTGATTGATGATTAGCTGAGAGTCTCCGTACACCTCCAACTTTTCGACATTTCGCTCCAGAGCTGCCTCGAGGCCAGCTATACAAGCTTCGTATTCCGCGGCGTTGTTAGTAGCCGGGAAATTCAACTTGATAGCAATGGGGGTGTGCACATCCTTTGGATCAACCAGCACCATGCCGATACCATTGCCCCTTTTGTTGGCGGCACCATCAAAGAACAACTGCCAACGGTCTGTACCTTCTATCATGAAAATTCCATCGTCTGGAAATTGGGGTTCGAACTCGGGCGCTTCTGAGCTCGGAAAATCTGCCAAATGATCTGACAGAGCTTGGCCTTTGATTGCCTTGCGGGTCACGAACTTGATATCAAATTCGGCTAGAAAGAAAGACCATTTCGCAAGCCTTGATGACAGAGAAGACTTGCCGAACAGGCACTTGATGGGATCCATCTTTAACACCAGGTGTACTGTATGTGCCAAGAGGTAGTGCCTCAATTTGCTGACCACCCATACCAAAGCTGCACAGGTTTTTTCTAAAGCTGAATAGTTCAACTCGCTGCCCTGAAGTTTCCGGCTGACGAAGTATATGGCATTTTCCACTTTTGAATCTAGCTTTTCTTGTGCGAGCATGGCTCCGACAGCTGTATCTGTAACTGTCAAATATAGCAACAAGGGCTTGTTCTTATGTGGAGGACACAGGATTGGGGGATGGACTAAGTAGGCCTTGATTGTCTCGAAGGTGTTCTGACACTGTTCGTTCCATTCAACCTCCTGATTCTTCCGGATCAGCTTGAAGATCGGCTCACAGATAGAGGTTAGTTGGTGGATGAATCGGCTGATATATTGGAGATGGCCCATGAAAGCCTTCACCTCTGTGACTGTCGTCGGCGGCTTCATCTCCATGATGGCTTTAATCTTTCTTGGATCGGCTTCGATTCCTCGTTCCGTGACCATGTATCCCAGAACCTTTCCTCGGACTATGTCAAAAGTGCATTTTGCTGGGTTCAACCTCATCTCATCCTCCCGCAGTCGGTTAAAGAATTTCCTCAGGTCGATCAAGTGTTGAGCATCTGATCCTTTGGAATGGATAATCAACGTAGACCTCGATCTACTTGTGGATCATGTCATGAAAAAGTGCAGTGACTGCTCGCTGGTAAGTGGCGCCGGCATTCTTCAGACCAAAGGGCATAACTGTGTAACAAAAAGTTCCCCAAGGGCTGGTGAATACAGTCTTTTCCTGATCTTCTTCGGCGACTTTAATCTGATTGTAACCCGCAAAGCCGTCTACAAATGACTTGACTTCGTAACTGGCAGTAGTATCTACCAACAGATCGATGTTAGGCAAGGGAAAATCGTCCTTTGGGCTAGCCTTGTTTAGGTCCCTGAAGTCTACACAAACCCTAACTTTGCCATTTGACTTGGTCACCATCACTATGTTGGCCAACCACTTGGGGTATTCGACCACTCTAATGAAACCCACTCTGAGCAGCTTTTCTATTTCTTCTTTGACCTGGAGAGACCATTCTGGCCTGATCCGGCAAAGTTTCTGCTTGACTGGCCTGGCTTCTGGGTCCAGGGGTATTCGGTGCTCAACAGTTGAAGTATCCAATCCTGGCATGTCTTTGTAGGACCAGGCAAATACGTCCACGTACTCCTTGAGCAAATCAATGAGGGCTTCCCATTCTTCCCCGGTGAAGAAACCGCCAATCTGTGTCTCTTCGGGCTCTTCAGTAGTTCCCAAATTCACTATAGTTAATACCTCATCGGCAGCTTGGGCCCGATTGTCGTCTCGATCAAAAACCTGCTTTATATTATCATTTAAAAAGTTTTCATCTAAAAAGTCTGTGTCCTCTTCAAATGAATCATTATTAACCACTTTTAAGTCATTAAGATTTGTCTTAGTTAACTTATCATTTGTTAAGGTGGCAATTAAGGGATACGCAAAAAGGTCAACCATTTCATTCAATGCAAAAGGGAAGACAGAGTTAAAGACACGGCGATGATCATCAGCCGTGAGAGTATCATACCTATCTAGGGACTCGAACTCGATAACAAAAGACTCTGAGGACTGACTCAGGATTACAGGGACGGACTTAGACTCAGACACACCAGGATGAGGGGTCAGCCCGAGCTTTTCCATCATAACTTCCCGACTGGCGATCGGTCCCTTGAAGGAAGTCCAATTCCGGAGCGACATCTCTGAAGTGCTGACGAAGGTGCAAGGATCAATCTCTTTGTCCCCGCCAAATTCGATCACTGGTACGTAATCTTTCCCAGTCAGAAGATCCAGCACAGATACATAATCATCCCCGGTCAGAAGGTCAACCATATCGAAAGGGTCTTTAGCAGCAGCCCCGGCCATTAGCGGTGTCTCTTCACATAAGTCAATCAACGGTGCTTCCATCAGTGGATCAGCCCCGACGGTTTCTGATAAATTGGCTTCCGAACAGAGCTGCGACATCTTTGCCCATGTCGAGCTCGGTGGTTTTGTCGACTTCCCCAATCATAGGCTCGACCATAGATAACCTCCTGAACTGGTCAGTGAAATCAGGATTTCCCCAGAAGTGATATTGGCTTTCGAAGGTAGTCACAGCCCCTGGAATGTTAGGCTTGTTAATGATAAACCCCTTGATAGGGTTGCTTTTCAAAGTAAGACCTTTCATCTTCTCGAGCTGGCCCTTGGGGCACACAAAATCATCACCCTTTTCTTTGACGAAGTATTTTTCCAAGGAAGGGTAGTAAGGACGGAGATTAGGTTTGACATATGGCTTGCCAGCAGCACTAGCCTTCCTCTTTTCTGCGGCTTCAATTATGTCGGCCTCTTTGTCCTTGGGGGTCTTCCCAACATATCCCAGACCTTCCCTATCCTTTTTCAGATTTAATTCCTCAAGCTTGTGGGTACCTTGCTGACGTCTTCCAAGGCCAAGCCCCGAAATGTAGTTCATACGCCTCATCATCACCATAACTGGAGGGATCTTATCAAAGGAAGTTGTTAAGTCAATCGTGCAGATCTGGGCTTTTGGGCTCTCGACCCTGAAACCGCTCAACATCAAGTTGGCTTCATCGTGTTTAATTTCCATTACCGGCCTTCCCTCATCATCGGTGCCCTCGATGGTAACACTATCTCCATAGATGATGGTCAGCTCGCCATCTTGGACGAACTTGACGCATTGATGCAAGGTTGAAGCGACCCCATTGATTTGGTGCAGCCACGGCCTTCCTAGCAAAGCGGAGAAACTGACCGGAATGTCTATCACCTGAAACTCAACTACCAGAGGTTTCTTGCCGAACCACATAGTTAACGGTATCACACCCAAAACCTTCCTAGACGTGGAGTCATACGCCTTTATGGTTTGGTCGGATGGCTTCAAATCAGTGGCCTTAATATTCAACAGGCTCATCATTCTGGCAGGCAATACGTTCATAGCCGAGCCGTTGTCCACCATTACGTGGGGGACCGGCGTCCATCTAACTGAACAGTGATGTGCAGAGACTCGTTGTGATTGGTTCCATACTTTGGCAAATCCAATTCCGTAAAGGTGATGATATTTCTGTACTGGGCGGTACCTATCAATTGGCATGCCTCGTCAGGGGTGGAATTTACGGACACCATTGTCTTAGATAGGGCTTCCTCCAACTTCAATTTGTGAGGGTAAGAAGAAGTCAAGAGGGACCAGAGAGAAATGTTGGCCTGGGTTCGCTTCAACTGTGCGAGGATTGGGTCATTCTACGTTAAATCCTCTTCGACTACCCCCTTGGCGTAAGGACTTTTACCAGCCCCGTTTCTCGGAACAACTGCTTCTTTGTCTTTCCCTGATGATCCGGCAACATCAGTTCCCAACATTTTTCCTGACCTGGTGAGCAAATTCACCTCGGCTTCCCGGTCCTTGTCGTTATCTGCACCGGTTGTTTTTAATTCTGACCAACTCAACGGAGGCCCTTGTGTAGCATACGGCCAAGCTGCTTGTCGCAATTGATTAACAGTGATTGTCGAGCTTGAATTTGCGGCGCGCTTAATCTCTTCCCAAGTGAGGGGATTAGATTGAGAATCGGAAGATGTATTATCATGCTGGACATTGCTTGCTAGTTTTGCTGCGACTCGAATATCATCCCAAGACAACATATAGCAGAAATGAGCATTTGATTTATCATCAACATTGATTACATCATTGTTTGTGGGCACAATAGCCTCAAATTTACTCACACCCTCGTTGAGACTAGCCTCACCAAATTCTATGACATTGACAAACTCGATCATGTTGACCCTGTTGTTGTTGTTGGGAAGAGGATTGGTGACGATGTTCGGCTTCTCAATCTTGCGCTGGTCGATCAGACTCTGAACGATCCTCCTCAGTGTGAAACAACTGTTGGTAGTATGGCCCGAATTCTGGTGGTAGCGGCACTTCAAGCTACGATCCAATCCCGGGGTGTTAGGAGTAGGGTAGTTCTCCAAAGGTTTGATCATTCCTGTCCTCATCAAACCATCAAATACCTCTTCGAGCGGCATCCCCAAATCATCATACTTCGACTTCTGAGGCCGTCCTCCACCGCGGCCGGGTGGCTGATTGTTCTCCCCTTGAATGTAGTTGACGGTGTTAGAGACCGCAGTTTCTTTGCCTTTCGAAGCAACAGGGGCAGAGCTTGGAACTCGATAGCGGGGAGCTGGAGCATTACCAGGAACAGGAGTTGGAACGATGGAGTAGGTAGCATTCTCACTTTCGGCCCCTGCACTCACCATTTCTCGCAGATTCGGGTAGTATCCCCGGCCAATGGCTTCCCTGACAGATGGCTTGACACATGAAAGGAAGATGGACTTCTCGTCAGAGAGGGGAATTGGGTGAACCAACTCATTAAGCTTCTTGTTCCACCTCTTATAAAAGTCTGTTACGGACTCATCGTGCCTCTGGATGGTGCCGATCAAGTCACTACGAGTGGTGTACCACTCGACACTTCCTTTGTATTTGTCCAAAAAGGCATCACTGATCTGGGACCACGTAGCCCTCGCTTCCGGTTTAAGGCCTAGGAACCATCTCAAAGGAGAGTCATCGAGGGATAAGTGAAAGTAAAGGGCTAGCATCTCTTCGGTGGCCCCTTTGGCACCCATTGACATGATGTAGCTGTTCATGTGAGTTTTAGGGCATGTGGAGCCTTCAAACTTAGTTATGGGAGGCATCTTGAAGTTCTTCGGGAGGGCCTTGGAGTCCTTGAGCTCTACGGAGCTGACCATGCTGGACCCAAAAGTCATCTTGTGCAATTGTTCTTTCACATACTTCAGTTCTTCTTTCAAACTCGAAACCTCGGAAGATGGGGGTTGTCCCACAGTTGGAGCTACTGTCGAGGATGGCACTGGAAACTCTGGCGTGGACCTGATTGGCAAGGCAGCCGGAGGAAGACCCAGAGTGCTGGGTATGCTAACATTGTTGTCCACTAAGCCAACTGGGTTGGGGATCCTGTTCCCGTACATGTCGTAACCATTAAATTGAACGTCGGGATTCTGGGGCCCAAACTGTACTGACTGGTTGCCGACCTGACCATGGGCAGGGGACCTGATACTGGTGCACGGAGCTGAATACGGGGTGGAACCGTACAGATGCTGGGTGAGAGGAGAACAAACCGTAGGCTGAGGGATGTTGCTTTGGAATTGGGGTTGTGGATATTGCGGGAGATGATCCTGGCAGATCTGGTTTCCTGACATATGATACCCGCTCTGCTGCTGATTGGACTGATCATGAGGAGCAACAAACTGACCACCAAAGGTTGGGTTGGAAGGCTGACCCGCGCTGTTATACGGGCTTTGACCCTGAGCCCCACACTGATTCTGAACATACCCAAACTGCTCTTGGCTGACACCTCTAGGCTGTTGACTTCGCCCAAACTGATTCTGGGGATAAAACACAAACTGGTCCTGAGCACTGACCTTCGGGAAGGAGCTCGATTCGCCTCTCAGTCCGTATTGCCCACCATAAGTAGATACTGGGATGGGGGGAGGTCTTGACATACTCCCATGAGTCGGCATCGGGAAAGAGCTAGGCACACCATAGGAGACTGGTGGGGGCACATTGTGAAAGCCTTGCCTAGGTGAGGATGGGGAACAAAACCAGTGCCGGTGATAGTGGCATCGGGCTCTTTCCTGATTTCTTCATACGATCCATCGGGGCGACGGATTATGGCGACGCCTTGCATGCGCATTACATCGACATAGCGAGCCCAACCGGCTTCCTCACGGGCACGAGAGGCCTCGAGAGCAGCACGGAGAGAAGCTTCCTGAGAGAAGTTGAAACCTGGGTGAGGGTTAACGAACGGACTTCCCGGGGGTGTCATGTGAGGACCCCCGCCATAACCACTGCTAGGAGAGGCATTCAGAGCTACGTTCGGCCCCGCATTCTGACCCTGATCTGGCCCTATACCCTGACTGACATTCTGATTCTGAGCTGGATCAACACCCGCATTCGGACCCAAACCCGCTGAAACTTATGAATCTGCCATCTCTGAGACTGCTGGAAACGAATCCCTGACTGGAGAGAAACTGATTAACCGACCACCCGGAACTCTGACCCAATACTTGCTCGCTGAAAGGGGGGGAGAAAGGTTTTAGGTGGGGGAGAGGATAGGCTTAGGACGGACTCATGCATATGCCCATTTTTTTATATTTTTATTTATTATTTTTTAAAAAAAAATGATTTTTATTAATCCTAGGAATGGTTGGAAAAGGGGGACACCTTCTTTTTCACATTCTACGCTATTCCTGGATCAGTGGGTTCCATCACTACGTCTATAGACCCCATGTATTCCACCTGTATTGCACCTCTGGGATGGACAATCCCGGCAGAGGTCCTATAGGGCACGTGGAACCCACCAATCGAAAGGGAGAACGAACCTATGGGCATACAGGTCAAAACAAGTCAAACTCGGGGTTTTCAAAACCAAGTCCAAGTCAACGTCTAGACTCGGGAGGAGAGAGGGTCGATCGTACGTTTGAATGTACGAGACCGCGATTTGCAGGTAAAATCCTGGAAGAATTGGGCATGACCTCTCCTCTTTTCAAGTTGAAAATCTGGCATGGCCTCTTGTCGCTTAATGGCGAAATTTCGGCATAACTTTCGCTAGTATGCGCTAAGAATTCGACATGGTTCCGCGTTGACACATGTCGAGAACGCGTCATGACCCTCTTACGAAGCCAAGTCGAGAAATCGATATGTACCTACGTCGAGATATGTCAAGATCTTAACGTGTACTTACGTTAAATTATGTCGTAATTCCGACATTAAGAGGGAAAGTATGCCAAGATTTTGGAGACGAAGCATGACTCGGACTTTGTGAGAAAATTTTGAAAACCGAGTTTGAATAATGTTTTGAAAAGCATTGGCCAAAAACCAACCGGTCACGGTAGAAAGTGTGTCACGGACAAGTGTTGGCTGACTCACAGGCTAGGAGGACTTTAGGCGCTCAAACGTAGGCGAAACACGTCACCGTCCGCGATGCCGTCCGTACACTCCCGGGTTCTAACTCTATGTGCGGGTAGCGTGCGAGTAGTGTGAAGGCATTTTCTAGGAAAAAATATTTTTCTGCTTTTTTGTAAAAGACATTTTTTTTTGTTGTTTTTTTTTTTTTATGCAATATGCAAAAAGGAAAATAAGAGAATGAGTCCAAAGCACGAAAAAAGGGGACTGCCCCGAATGTCCAAATTTACCGGTAGCTGCAGTCCAGAATCGTCCTGCCCTGTTCTGATCAACGGGAAAAGCAGATAGCAAAGGGGGAAGCCCCGGCTCCCAAAAATGCCACACACAAAAGCATATAGAGCATATAGGCCCACGTGAGCACTCAAAATGACACAATGCACACACAAGGAGAATGTAGAAATTGTCCAAATTGATTTAAAGAAAGTTAGACCCTCTTAAGAAAAACTTTTCTTTTTTCTTTTCAAAAACAGAAGAACGACACTGGTACGTGGGATTGTTAGACCACAATTTATCCCAAGCCCCGGGTTAGGGAGCGATACAGGAAGGTTAATGGTTTCCACCTATATACCAAGTATCGTCTTCATTTTTTTTTTAAAAAAAAAAAAACAAAAGTTTTTCAATGTAGTCCCCAGCGGAGTCGCCACTGAATGAACGCTCGCCGAAATTTTTAAAAATGAAAAAAAAAATTATAATGAAAAATAATTTCCGGTTTTGGGAGTCGCCACGCCGTTTTTAAAGGAAAACATTGAAAAACCTATTTTTTGAGAGATTTTGGGTTCGGGGGTCTGGTTACGTGTTTGGGAAGAACTTGAGAGTTCACCCATCACGCCTCTTTCGAGACTTTCAATCAACATTGAACAATTATGGACATTCAAAATGTGTGTGCGATATGTGTCAACAAGTAAGGCATGCAAATTTGGAACTTCATTGAAGGTATAGAGACTGAATACAACTTGTGAGCCATGATAGGGGGGCCACACCCTTTACATATGATGATTTTCATCACAAAGCAGAAGGCTAAGACCTCTGTTCTAAAAGACCCCGCCTAAGGGCGCCTAGGCCCCACCTAGGCGCTAGGCCCCTCTCCAACGCCTAGTTCTAAGCCCCGCCTAGGTCCTGACTAATCCCGACTAGTCCCCGCCTAGGCGCTAGGCCCGGCTTCGCCGCCTAGCATCCGCCTAGCGCTTTTTAGAACCTTGGCTAAGACAATCTGCTCAGGAAGCTCTGATGTCGTCCGACACAGGACTTCCCATGAAGGGGATGTCGGACGACAGAAGGCCTCATGGTCAGATTGTCTTTTACAATGACAAGGCCACTCTGGAACTGGAACAATATTATTTCACCCAATGAAGACACTATTTAGTGGTCTAAGTTCAGTTTGGGGTTGATAGGAGTGAGCAAAGTCATGATTGACTTTTAATGATACGGATGTCATATGACATAGAACATCCGAAGTTGTCTATGTCATATGGCAAACCGCCTCCATCAATAGATTGCACCCAAACAGACCTTAGGCACTCCAAATAGTGGCTTATGAGCCAAAAATGCTTAGGTAAGCTTTGAGTTACGAAAGGGGGACAATCTTGACAGATCTGAAGTCCAAGAACAGCTTTACAGCCTTCTGGGAACTCCATGTCGTATGACACAGGATCTCCAGAGAGTCCTGTGTCGTCCGACAAGAGCAGCCTGTTTCAGTGCCCTTCAGTCTGTTTGATTTCCCCTTTGTTCTCAAAGCAAACCAAGCAACTTTATTAACTGTAAGCAGTAAAATAGTAATATTACGTGAGTATTATGGGAGGATCACATGGCTTTAATGGCCAAATGTGATGAATCACATGTTTATGGCCATTTTTATGTAGCCATCTCCTCCTAACTCGATGGAAACTAACAAAGATCCAAACTTTATTGATGCTAATGTCACCAAATGTTCAGATCTGAGGTGGGGAGAAGTGAATATTGAAGATTCACTTCTCCACCACCTTTATCATGCAAAAATCCCAATATTTCACATAATATCTAAGCAAATGAACATGCAAGGTGATATAAGTGTATTTAAAGAGAAAGAGAGGGTTTAGTGGCTACCTATTGTAGTCCACAAGGTAAGATCACCAGTAGTATGGTGTCTACCCCTTCAACACACCAACAAAAGGAACCTTTCTTTGGATCTTGGCTTTTAGGGTGTGTGTGTGAGGAGGGAGGTGAGTGTGTGTGTATGAGAGAGAGGGAGAGACTCTATTTCTACAGAGTTTCCCCTATTTTACTGATATCCTCCCAAAACTCTCCAAAATCCCCCTTTAAAATGATCAGCCATGCCTTGTATTTATAGGCAGGCTGATGGGAAGCTCCATGTCGTCCGACAGAGGGAGTTAAACCGCCTTAGTGTCGTCCTGTGTCGGACGACAGCGTACAGCTTTTTGGCACAGTTGGGCCGAATGGATGGCAGGCCCAATGGGTTGAATGGGCAATGGGATAATTGGACTCAATATTGCATTTTAGCAAATATATGAGCCCAAAAATCAATGAAAGTGGACCCAAAACATGAGTTCGGGTCGGGGTACTCACAATCCCCTTGGCCATTCTCTACATGGGCCATAGACGTGATCGGAAAGGACAAAATAGTTCATTGAGCAGCCTTGTCCCGCGCGAGACTAAGCCTTCTGCAGGATGTGCATAGTCAGTTTCCTTGTCGATTTCAACCTCTTTTCTTGATAAATCTTATCAAATCCGGTTCTCCAATGATATTTGAGTTCTGGAAGCTTCCTTGGGAGGTATCCCAATCCACCTTTACCTCTTAAACCCCTATAAATACTTGATGGCTTTCAGTATTTCAGAGGCCCACGATTCCCGATCACAAAACACTACACACACTTTGTTGGTTTCTCTCCCTGAAAGATTCCTACAAAATCACCCTAAATTACCTAAAGTTCGTTTATCAACCTTGTTGATCAACGAACATCGAGATTCAAGTCAAGGATCGAGGCGAAACTCTGTCCGAATCTCTTCTCAAACCGAAGGTAATCTTCCTTCATTCTTCTATTGTTCTAATTGATTATTAGAGTGGTATAGCACATTGAACCTAGGATCGGCCTAGAGCCTCTCCAAATCATGGAGACGGTCTCGAAGCAATCGGTCCTATATTTCGTTTAACCTCGTTAAATGGATGTCTTTATCTGTTTATTAAAAATGATTCTTCTTTGAAAACCCTCCCTCTAGCAAGACCGATCTTCGGATTGGGTGGATGCGGTGCTCCTTGACCTTCCAAATCCATCACTTAAGCCCCAAACCCAAAATCTTTCAAAAAAATGGTTTTTTCTATATTTCCATCAATATTATAGGTGGCGATTTGAAAACAAAAATAAAAAGACGAAAAGCAAAGAATTTCCGCGCATCGCTACATCACGGCACATGACTAAATTCCTTGAACACCACACTGATAATGAACTATGGAAAGGTTTAAAGGTCAACTTTGGAGGAGGTTCCCAAGGTAAGATCGTGGGCAAAGATGTGCTGAATGTAGTAGGTTTACCTAGGTTGCATATTGTGTTTCATATTGATAGGATAAAGGCTAATCTGATAAGCATAATTTAACTGTATGACGTTAATATAGATGTCAAGTTTGATAAGAAGATCTGTGAGGTATTAGATGATTCAAATATATGTGTTTTGAAAGGAGTAAGATCTTTCGATCATTATTACTAGTTGGTTGAAAATCTTTCTTATCTCTAATCATTTTTTGGTAATGCTGCTGATCTTATTGTCAAAATTGCTGAGGATGATCTTCCAGGTTGTACATGAGAACATAGTCCGATTGGTGATGAATCTGAACTTAAAAAAGGAAGTAAATCTACTCAAAAAGCATTTATGCAGATGAAAGAGCAATCGGACTATGTTCACAAGAATTCATGTTATGTTCCTAAAGAAATTGTATCCATATACTATATGTATATGGGCTCAATAAAGTTACGTTAACTTGGTCATAAAATCTACAAATATCTGGTCGATTCACGAGACCAATCTTTCTTGTTTCCATTGACACATTCAATTAACATTCAAGGAACAATTTCAAGCAATTGTAAATCAAAAGGCAACTAAAACTTTATTTCATAACTAGAATGAAAAACAATTCAAATCCAAAATCCTTGTTGCCGGAATAAAAACAATGCTAACTACTAACTACTAGCTCTTTGTTAAAATTTAAAAATAATCACTCCTCCACTCTTCAACTCCAATCTTACTTTATTCCTTTCCTTAGGTTTTCCACTAGTCATTTCCTCTTCCTCATCATCTTCAATCATGATTGGAGACGCTTCGCTCCCTTCTAAGTCTTCAACAAGATTCTTAACGGTTACTTCTTCAATAATCTGAACGGTAGGGACCACTGGTTCTGTTTGGTTCCCTTTTCTAGCATTAGCAGCCTTAAGATCCTGCAACTCGTGGTAATATCTGTAAGCCTCTTCCCTAATCTTGGCAACCAACTCTTTTGTCTTAATTAATTCTTCCCTCGTCTGCCTTAGCTTTTCTTCTGCCCTTTCCAAGTCTTCGCTCATTTGTGCCGCTTTCACTACAGCTTCAATCCTCATTCTCTGTTCTTTTCTCAAAACTTCCCTAATAGCTTCCATTTCCTTCAATACAAGAAATCACTCGTTAGTGCTTCATAAACCTCAAAATACAGAATATTAAATGATAAGTAATAGTTTGCATATCCCAATGATAACTCCCTAGTTTCACAAGAATTCATGTTATGTTCCTAAAGAAATTGTATCCTAAGACTTTCCGTCCCAAAATGCTTTCTAGGTAGGCCCAATTATATTTTAAGTAATACTCTCTTCTAATAGTCCTATCAATCTAAGATCTCCCATGTGACCTAAAGCCAAAGCTTTGATACCAACTGTAACGACCCCAAAATTCATACATAATAATAATACTTAATTTAATAATAGGATAGCCTCCAACGGCTACTAAAACCATAATTCAAAAGTACTAACCACTATTTGAAATAAACTTAAATGCTGAAAACGGTAATAATCTCTACGGCTAGTACAAACCACTAGCTCGAAATACTTAATATTCTAAAATAATTATTTGAACTCCAAAAGCCGCAAATCCATTAAACACGCAGCCAATCCTCTCCAATCATTTATTACCTGGGAGGGGAAAGAATATGAAAGGGTGAGCGAACAAAGCTCAGTAAGTTCATACGGGGTCTCTTCGGTTTCTAAGAAGAGACGACCGGAACGAACGGAGTTTAATAATATATCAATGAAAGGATAACATGTACAATAAATGTTGGGTTTTACGGGTCCATGCGCAGCGGAATTAAGCATTAAAACATAAAACCCAAGGAGCCCTAGGATCCGTTCTATACAATTAATTTGAATATCAATGAAATAGAATTAAACCAACCTTGAAACGCTTTCCGGTCTTGAGCTATCGAACGATTTGATTATGTGATATTGAATCACAAACTTCGTTCTTCAACTTGCTTGAACTCTAGGTCTTGATCAATGAACGAGCGAAGACCCTCTTTTGGTATCCACACCTTCGAATGAATCCAAGAACAATTTCTTGTTGATTGCTAGATCTAAACCTTGAAGAATATTGAGAGAATTTGATTGTGAATTTTTTGCTTTAAAATTTCGGCTAGACCTTTAGGTCTGACAGAACCCCTGTATTTATACTACAAATAGTGTAAATACCTCTTCTAATCAAATTAGGAGAGACAGGCTGTCAAAACGCGTATTGGCCTATTATGTCGCGCGGTATATCAAGCCATTGGCTTGATATGTCGCGTGACATAAGTAGCCGCTTACGTGTCTCTCAATCATTCTTCCTCCGGTTTAACCAATTCATTCTAGTTGTGTGTGACCCAATAGGATTACATCATGTTGGCAATGAGATCGATCATATCGAACCTCATAAGACATAAGCGGACTCTAGCAAGCCATTATGTCTACCCAAATGATGCAACGTAAGAGTTCACGTTTCCAACGGTGTACTTCCATTTATCCCTTTTTTGTCTCACGATGTTATATTGAACACAAGTCATGGTCCTTGTCGACTTGTTATTGTTCAATGCTTTCTCGATTCTTGAGTATAATGATAATTCCAATCATATTGGGGTACGGCCATACACTTTCATCATTATCACTCATCGAGGGGCCCAAGCATAACATCTCTCTTCCGAGGGACAAACTCCTTCTTGACTTATCATCCTTCTCATCATGAATCCGATCATGCCAATGATAGCCTTTATAGATATCGTGTTAAGATATCGTTTGACTAAAATCAAACATGGCTTTCATCATATGTAAGGTTATGATAGTCTCGTGTTAGGAAATAAATGAAGTAACCGTATGAGATTTAAGTATGACTTTTGACCATTACATAAATCTCATGCGGGTCATGTCCAAATACTTGTTCTCTAACAAGTACCCATAATTTCAATGTGCATCTCTTATGCATATAATCATCACATGATTATCCATTGACAATTATACTAATTTATTCTCTTAATAATTAGGGACAGAGATTATTATAAACAAATATACAAAACATATAATAATCAAATAATAAACATCTCATATAATAATAAATAATGTCAACACATAAGTCTATCAATCATAGGCCTAGGGCATAACACCAACAGCCTCCCACTTGCACTAGGCCCAATCTACCATGTATCGAATACCCATGGACCTAACATGACCATCATGTTTAGCTTGTGAGAGAGCCTTAGTTAGTGGGTCCGCCACGTTGTCATCGCTGTCTACTCGCATATCTTAACGTCTTCCCTTTCACATATCTCACGGATAATGTGGAAACGTCGAAGTATGTGTTTGGATCTCTCGGTGTGATCTTGGTTCCTTTGCTTGTGCAATGGCACCATTGTTATCACAAGCAAAGTTCAATAGGATCTCCGATGCTTGGAACAACTTCCAAATCACTAATGAACTTCTTGATCCAAACCGCTTCCTTAGCCGCATCGGATGCCGCTATGTACTCGCCTTCGGTTGTAGAATCAACGACGGTACTTTGCTTGGAACTTTTCCAACTCACAAAGGCCTCCATTAAGCATAAACAAAAATCCAGATCGGCGATCTAAAATCATCTTTGTCGGGTTTGGAAGCTAGCATCCGCGTAGCCTTTGACTACAAGATCTTCTTCCATTCCTCCAAAGACCAAGAATGCATCCTTAGTTCTTCGTAAGTACTTAAGGATATTCTTGATCGCTATCCAATGTGGTTCACCGTGATCAGATTGGTACCTACTCGTCATGCTCAGAGCACACGAGACATCGGGTCTAGTACATAACATAGCATACATGATAGACCCAATTGCCGAAGCATATGGAATACCATTCATTCTCATTCGCTCATCATTAGTCTTTGGACATTGATTCTTGCTAAGAGATATACCATGCAACATTGGCAAATTCCCTCTTTTAGAATTTTCCATTTGGAATCTTCTAAGGACTTTGTCAATGTAAGTACTTTGACTTAAACCAATCATCCTCTCGATCTATCTCTATAGATCTTGATACCAAGGATATATGCGGCTTCGCCCATATCTTTCATTGAAAAGCACTTTCCCAACCAAGACTTGACAAATTTCTAGTGCAGGAACGTCATTTCCAATGAGTAAGATATCGTCGACATACAACACTAAAAATAGTGCTACGCTCCCACTAATTTACTTGTATACACAAGGTTCATCTTCGTTTTTGATAAAACCAAACTCCTTGATTGCTTCATCAAAACGTAGATTCCAACTCCTTGAAGCTTGCTTCAATCCATAAAATGGATTTCGCAACTTACACACCTTGTTAGAATTTTCTGGACCGACAAAACCTTCGTTGTATCATGTATACATCCTCAAGTAACTTCCCATTAAGGAAAGCCGTTTTGACATCCATTTGCCATATCTCATAGTCATAATATGCGGCTATGGCAAGTAAAATTCTAATAGACTTAAGCATAGCTACAGTGCGAAAAGGTTTCATCATAGTCTATGCCATGAATCCGCCTATATCCCTTAGCTACTAGCCTAGCCTTATAGGTGTGCACCTTCCCATCCATGTCGGTCTTCTTCTTGAAAACCCATTTGCACCCTATGGTTTTTACACCTTCGGGTGGATCAATCAAGTTCCAAACTTGATTATCACCATGGATTGTAATTCGGACTTCATGGCTTCTTGCCATTTTTCCGAATCCGGAGCGGATATCGCTTCTTGATAGCAAGTGGGTTCATCATTTTCGATTAACTCCACTTCATCACTTTCCGTAACGAGAAATCCATATCTCTCGGGTTCGGATCGTGATCTACCACTTCGGCGAGGAACTTGTGCATCTTGAACCGGTTCCACAACGGTTTGTGAACTTGGTTCAGCTTTCTACCATTGGTTCAATGTTGTTTTCGGGTTCTCGAACTTCTTCGAGATCTATTTTACTCCCACCGGTTCCTTTGCGAAGAAACTCCTTTTCTAAGAAAGTACCATTTCGAGCAACAAACACTTTGTTCTCGTTTCGGTTGTAGAAATAGTATCCTTTGGTTTCCTTAGGATATCCCACAAAACACATTTATCGTATTTAGGTGCTAGCTTGTCGAAGTTAACTTCTTGACATATGCATCACAACCCCAAATCTTCATGAAAGACAAACTAGGTTTTCTTCCATGCCACATCTCATATGGGGTCTTTTGAACCGATTTGGTAGGAACTCGTTTATAGTGAAAGCAGCAGCTTTCTAGTGCATGTCCCCAAAAGGATAAAGGAAGCTCAACTTGACTCATCATAGAACGAACCATGTCCAACAAAGTTCTATTCCTCCTTTCGCACACACCATTCCATTGTGGTGTTCCTGTGGAGAGAGTTCAACGATTCCACAACTCTTAAGATGATCACAAATTCTTGGCTCAAATATTCACCACCTCGATCGGATCGAAGTACCTTAATAGTTTTGCCAAGTTGATTTTGCACCTCATTTTGAAATATTCGAAATATCTCAAACGATTCACTCTTATGTTTCATTAGATAAACATATCCAAATCTACTATAATCATCGGATGAATGTTATGAAGTACCGAAATCCTCCCCTAGCATCGCTACTCATAGGCCCACATACATCGGTATGTATGAGTCCTAATAAGTCGCCCGCCCTTTCACCGGTTTTGGTAAATGGGTCCTTGGTCATCTTGCCAAGTAAACAAGATTCGCATGTCTCATATGATTCATAATCATGTGAGTCCAAAAATCCATCTTTGTGGAGTTTAGAAATGCGTTTCTCGTTTATATGGCCAAGACGACAATGCCATAAGTAAGTGTGGTTTACATCATTGGGTTTAGATTTCTTGTTAATGTTATAGACATCATTATCGCGATTTTCAACATCAAGAATATAAAGGCCATTGAATGAAACAAAGAAGACAATAATGCATATCACTCTTGTAAATAGAAAATTTCTTATCACATATAAGAAAATTAAAACCTTCATTATCCAAACATGAAATCGAAATAATATTCCTACTTAAAGCCGGAACGTAATAACAATTGTTCAAAACAAGTATTAGTCCACTAGGTAAAGTAACTTCATAAGTTCCTACGGCTAATGCAAAGAACTCTTGCTCCATTCCCCACACGTAGGTCCACTTCACCTTCCTTAAGCATCCTTCTGTTCTTTAGACCCCGCACATTTAAACAAATGTGAGTTCCACATCCGGTATCCAATACCCAAGAACTAGAAGTAGATAGGAATATATCTATAACAAAGATACCTGAAGTTGAAGCAACTCCTTTGCTCTTCTTCGCTGCTTCCTTGTATTTTGCGCAATTTCTCCTCCAATGTCCAATCTCATTGCAATGGAAGCGACATTGCGTCCTCTCGGGACTTAGGCTTAGCCTCTTTAGGCTTGGAGGCCTCTTTCGGGCTTGGCAACCTTTGCCTTAGGATTAGCAACCTTTGCTTTTCCTTTACCCTTGAACCCTTTCCCCTTGTTAACCATTAGCACTTGATCGGTCTTCTTCTCGACAATACCGGTTTCCGCAGAGTCAACATTTGAACTAACTCGGAAAGGTTTCTATTCATTCCACCCATGTTATAGTGCATTATGAAATGACTAAAACTTTTAGGTAATGAATTCAAGATATGTCGGTAGCCAACTCTTGGCTAATTGGAAAACCGAGCCTTTCAAGATGCTCAATGTGGCCCTTTAGCTTGAGAGCATGGGGACCAACAGCCTTGTCCTTCACTCATCTTGCATGAGGTCAAGGATGCAACCGTGTTGTACCTTTCTTGCCTAGCTTGAATTTGGAACATTTCCATCGCCCGATTGTTTAAGTCGATCGTCCCCAAGTGCTCAAGATTCTTGAAGACTCTTGCACATGGCGGAGAGCATAAGGCAACTAACATCTCGTAGAGTCACGCTTGTGCTTCGATATTGTTCCCTTATTGCCCTAGCAAAGCATTGGCAGCAGTTCGTGTGGAATAGGTTCAGCGAGAACGCATACGCTTTCTCCTCTTGTTTGAGAACAATTCTCAAACTACGGATCCAATCCATATAGTTTGTACCATTCTCTTCCAACTTTTCCTTCTCAAGGACGGATCGCAGTTGAAAAGTGATTATTGTTTGATGCCATTTATTCTACAAAAAGATATACATAAAATATGAACACATATAAGTAAACATATCATATGAGAAGTATAGTGCATTTAAATAAATGCTCCCACTAAATTATACACCTTCAAATGCAAATAAGCATAATATACATTTAATGGGCTAAGATCCAACTTTAATTCAATTTCAAGTTTGCTATGGCAAACCGCTCAAAATTAAATTAATTAGGTAGAAAACATCAATCATATCACATATATGACTCTTAGATCTTTTATGAGATCAATTCAAGACATCATATGTCTAGGCATATTTTAATCTCATCTTATGCCTTGGGTCCAAAACCATTTTGATAACCCAATTAAGTTCATTCACTTTAAAACGTATAGGAACCACCATTTCCTCATCTTGCTCGCATTCGAATAGAATCAAAGCACCTTGCTATGGCAAGCCCACCCAAAACTATCCGAATGGTCTCAAGTGTTTTTAATCATGAATTGGCATAAAGAACTTAAAAGTTAAATGAAGGTTCTTTAAAGGTAGATTATAAGCACATCAGAAAGGTAGTCAAAATCATGCACCAGGTAAGTTCCCAGGAAGATAGGTGAGCCGCAAGGACTTCTTAAGTACCAACTCTTCCTTAGACAGAACTCTCCTAGACATGCATAATTAGAAATCAACTCTGATTAGGCAACATAATCCTTACCTTTTATAAACAATCAGTTTCCTTTTAAATTTCGCGTATTTATGACTTGTTTCCATAAACAATCATAAGATCCAAAATTTATAATGTCTAAATCTAAACATATTAGAAAACTAAATATCATGTTTCAACTAAACATCTAATTTAATAATTCTTAACAATTAAGAACAAATAATTCATGCATCGCAACAATTAATAAAACACATTTAAATTAATTAAGCATGCATAAACAATGAATCAATCTAGCATGGACTTATAAACTCAATTTAATAACATCCAGTTTTTCATACACATTGCAATAATTATTAAAATCATATTTTAATCAATTAATCATGTATATCAATGAATCAATCTATCGCGGACTTATAAACTCAATTTTATAACATCCAGATTTTCATATTAACATATCGATTGTAAACACAATCATAGAATAGCGTAAAATTTGAACAAACAGATTCTCGCCAGCTTTGGCTTGTTATGTCGCGTGACAACATCGGCCATAGGCTTAATATGTCGCGCGACCTAACATGCCAGCTAACTCCGAATTCCACATGGCTCGATATGTCGCACGACATAGGCAAATGTGTTACAGGATTTCCGCATTCGAACCAATACAGACATACCCAATTAAATCACATAAAACAAATGACCTTTTACGTATTTAATTCAAGCATAAATTGAAAACGATTTTCACATTGTTTCACATAAACAATTAAAATTCTATCACATACAAAACATGCAATAAGCATATAAACAATTTATATCTTAAACCTAGCATGTTAATTCAAACTTAATCATACGAACGGGGCTCTGATACCACTGTTGGGTTTTACGGGTCCATGCGCAGCGGAATTAAGCATTAAAACATAAAACCCAAGAAGCCCTAGGATCCGTTCTATACAATTAATTTGAATATCAATGAAATAGAATTAAACCAACCTTGAAACGCTTTCCGGTCTTGAGCTATCGAACGATTTGATTATGTGATATTGAATCACAAACTTCGTTCTTCAACTTGCTTGAACTCTAGGTCTTGATCAATGAACGAGCGAAGACCCTCTTTTGGTATCCACACCTTCGAATGAATCCAAGAACAATTTCTTGTTGATTGCTAGATCTAAACCTTGAAGAATATTGAGAGAATTTGATTGTGAATTTTGCTTTAAAATTTCGGCTAGACCTTTAGGTCTGACAGAACCCCTGTATTTATACTACAAATAGTGTAAATACCTCTTCTAATCAAATTAGGAGAGACAGGCTGTCAAAACGCGTATTGGCCTATTATGTCGCGCGGTATATCAAGCCATTGGCTTGATATGTCGCGTGACATAAGTAGCCGCTTCGTGTCTCTCAATCATTCTTCCTCCTAGCTTAACCAATTCATTCTAGTTGTGTGTGACCCAATAGGATTACATCATGTTGGCAATGAGATCGATCATATCGAACCTCATAAGACATAAGCGGACTCTAGCAAGCCATTATGTCTACCCAAATGATGCAACGTAAGAGTTCACGTTTCCAACGGTGTACTTCCATTTATCCCTTTTTTTGTCTCACGATGTTATATTGAACACAAGTCATGGTCCTTGTCGACTTGTTATTGTTCAATGCTTTCTCGATTCTTGAGTATAATGATAATTCCAATCATATTGGGGTACGGCCATACACTTTCATCATTATCACTCATCGAGGGGCCCAAGCATAACATCTCTCTTCCGAGGGACAAACTCCTTCTTGACTTATCATCCTTCTCATCATGAATCCGATCATGCCAATGATAGCCTTTATAGATATCGTGTTAAGATATCGTTTGACTAAAATCAAACATGGCTTTCATCATATGTAAGGTTATGATAGTCTCAGGCATAGGAAATAAATGAAGTAACCGTATGAGATTTAAGTATGACTTTTGACCATTACATAAATCTCATGCGGGTCATGTCCAGTCACTTGTTCTCTAACAAGTACCCATAATTTCAATGTGCATCTCTTATGCATATAATCATCACATGATTATCCATTGACAATTATACTAATTTATTCTCTTAATAATTAGGGACAGAGATTATTATAAACAAATATACAAAACATATAATAATCAAATAATAAACATCTCATATAATAATAAATAATGTCAACACATAAGTCTATCAATCATAGGCCTAGGGCATAACACCAACAATAAATAGTTTTGGTACTGAGAATGTCAAAGAAGGTTACTTTTTCAAATAACAAGTAGTGGCACTTTTACAATAACCGATAGAACTTTACACACACTTGTTCGTCAATTCCAAGTAATTGTGCACCTTTAATCTAGGGTGACTCCGATACACCTATTCGGTGATCGTTGAATAAGAAGATCTACGCCTTTAATTTAAGGCGCCCCCTTATTCTGAATAAGAGAATCTACGCCTTTTATCTGGAGCGCTCCCTTATTCTGATATATCATGATAATCACATCTATAGAATTTAGGTCATTTCATTCTGACTAGACCATTTCATTCTATAGTGAGGTCATTTCAATCTGACTAGACCTTAGGTCATTTCAATCTGTCTAGACCAATTTATTTAATTTTGAGACCATTTCAATCTGTCTAGGCCTTAGGTCATTTCAATCTGTCTAGACCAAATACATATAGAGTCCTCATCATTTGGACAATTTAACATCATATATTCATAGTGTTCATGGTACGAGAACACATAAGTCAATTTCAATTCACATAGATACACATTGAACAAAAAAACGCATCAATGGTAAGATATTCCAAAAACGTTCATAACGAGGGAATACAAATGAATAACTACCGGCCACTTGGTAGTATACAAATCATCAATAGGGAATTCTACAACAAAGGAAAATACATTCAAATACTTAATGAACGTAATCCCTTACCTTAGCTTTGCTTTCCGTCCTTAAGCAACGCCTTTACGCGAAATCTACAATCACGTAACAACATAACTTAGGCACAAGTAATCGCTTATTACTTCTTATGTACCTATACTTCCTTTCTTTAATTAACCCATGAGTTACTCTTAGACTCACCTTAACTGATTAACTAACTTTCTATTTTTAGGAACTTTCCTAATTTAGCAGTTTCTTAATTTAGGAATTTTCTTCTTATAAATCTTTCCTCAAGAGGACACTTAGTTTCATTCCTTACAATGGAAGTCTAATTCCTTGATAGCTTCCTAATTACGGTCCCTCTTCTCTTTTTGGGTAACCTTCTTAATTTGGAAAGTTTCCTTCTTCGAAAGCTTTCAATTTCGAACTCTACCATTCTAGGAACTTAAGTCTTTTAATATTCTTTTTACTACTAAAGTGTTATTTTTCTTCTTTCCCTTTGATATAACTCCTTTAAAGTCTTTGGTCTTCTCCTTAATTTCAAAAGGTTCCTTTAGGTTTTCTTAATTTTAATAAAGTCCTTTAACTTTCTAAGATTTTCAAAGAAGTC
The DNA here is from genome assembly GCA_022495995.1 of Adenophora triphylla var. japonica. NCBI lineage: Eukaryota > Viridiplantae > Streptophyta > Magnoliopsida > Asterales > Campanulaceae > Adenophora > Adenophora triphylla. The sequence goes on from JAFEMH010003750.1 coordinate 69,358, forward strand.
CCTTAACTTTTGAAAAATTACAAAACAGTCCCTCAACTTTTGAAAAATTACAAAACAGTCCCTCAACTTTTGGAAAATTACTAAACAGTCCTTCAACTTTTCGAATTGCAAAACAATCCTTCAGATTTTCAAAATCACGAACAGTCCCTCGAGAACCTTTGAACTTTTCGATTCGATCCTGAGAGTTAAGCTGTTCGTTAATAACTTAATCTGGATAATCCTTTCGGCTTTGAAAACTCTGCAGCTTTGGTCCCTTTTCGGTTTAAAAACTAAGCTGTTTTCACACAAAACAAACCAAAAGCTTAACACTTAAAAAGAAACACACCCAAAATCACCCTAGGCCAATTCGGCCGAGCCATGGGGGTTTCAAAAACATGATTTTTGTTCCTCTTTTTATTTTCTAAACATTAAATACATCATTTAATTTATAAACTCTTTTAATAAAAATACTTTTAATCATATTAATTGAGATCGATTTAATTCCACAATAATATGAACTAGGGTTAGGGTTACATCATTATAACCTACAATTCCCCAATAATCAAATCCTTAATTTATTACATAAACCCTAAGATTAAACCATTAAAATTTTAAGAATGGCTAAACCTAGAATTAAATAGTTTTCAACTTTCGAAAAATCATAACTAATTCAATTTAATTCGGAATTGAATGAAATAAAAACTAGGTTTTAGGTAATCATCTTACCTTGATTTTTGATGAAGAAACAATGACCAAAGAAGGTCAAAATCCGGCTGTTCCTCTCCTTCTTCAGTGTTGGCCGCCGCCCCCTCCTAGACTAGGGTTTTTTTTTAATTTTTCTTTTCTTTATTTAATTGAAAGGATTATGGAAAAATTTTAATAAGGGTTTATTATTTATATCTAGGCTTAACCTCCTTGGGCCCCTTTAACCTCCTAAGCCCATAACTTAGCCCACTTGATTTAAATCATTAATTTGGTCCATTCAATTTAAATCTAAGTCCAAACTAAATAATGAGTATTATTTTCTTTATTATTCTAATTAAAATAATACTAAAAAAAAATTTCAAAATTTTCGGGTCTTTACATTCTTACCCCCTTAAAAGAGTTTGGTCCTCCAAACTAAACGTACCTTAATTTTCGAAGAGATCGGGATACATTTTCCGCATTTCGCTTTCGAGCTCCCATGTCGCCTCGCGTTCTGTGTGGTTGCTCCATTGTACCTTCACGTACGGGATAACTCGTCTTCGCAAATTCTGGTCCTTTCGATCCACAATCTTGATCGGTTTCTCGTCGTAACTCAAGTCCGTTCGAAGCCTTAGCTGCTTGTATTCAATTACGTGACTTGCATCCGCCATGTACTTCCTTAGCATTGATACGTGAAATACATTATATACCCCAGCAAGTACAGGTGGTAAAGCTAATTGATATGCTACCTTTCCAACCTTATCCAAAATTTCAAACGGTCCTACATATCGGGGGCTTAACTTTCCCTTGCCTATACTCTCTTGCATCTTTACTGCCACTTCGTCAATTTCTTGAGCTTCCTTAATTCTGTTCAGGAGTGTCAGCTGAACCCTCAGCAGAGTCAAATACCCTGTAATTCGCACTTCTAAGTTTGAAACCTCAATGTTATTTCACGCACTTACCCCCTTAGAATCAATGCCGCTAAGGTTCCTCGATTCTTCCTACTCAATGCGTCGGCCACCTTATTGGCCTTCCCTGGGTGATACAGAATAGTACAATCATGATCCTTAAGTAGTTCTAACCATCTCCTTTGCCTCATATTAAGTTCCTTCTAGGTAAAATGTACTTAAGGCTCTTATGATCAGTGTAAATCTGACATGTTACCCCATAATGTCTCCAAATTTTCAAAGCAATTACCACAACTGCTAATTCCAAATCATGGGTCGGGTAATTCCTCTCATGGTTCTTCAGTTGCCCAGATGCATAAACTATCACCTTATCATTTTGTATCAACACGCAACCTAATACCTTTAATGGAGGATCACTATATATCACAAATCCGTCTGATCCTTGGTATAGTAAGAACCGGTACTGACATAATTCGACTCTTCAGCCCTTGAAATTTCTTTTCACATTCTTCTAACTAAATAAACCTTGCTCCTTTTTGCGTTAACCTTGTTAACTGTACTGACGACTTCGAAAGTCATTCAATGAATCTCCTATAGTATCCTGTTAACCCCAAGAAACTTCTTATCTCACTAACTGCGGTTTATCTCTCCCAATGTACTATAGCCTCTATTTCTGTTGGATCCACTTCAATCACATCCTTAGATACCACAAGTCCTAAGAATACACTCTCTCTCCCTCCAAAATTCATACTTCTTGAATTTAGCGTACAACTTTTGTCCCCACAAAATATGTAGAACTAACCTCAGATGTTCTTCATGTTCCTCCTTAGTCTTAGAATAAACCAAGATATCATCCATAAACATAATTGTTCACTTATCCCAGAATTCCTGAAATATTATTTCCTCAATTCCATAAATGCAGCTGGCGTGTTTGTCAACCCAAACGGCATAACCAACAACTCATAATGACCGTACCTTGCCATAAAGGCCGTCTTCGCAACTTCCTCGTTCTTTACTCTTAACTGATGATATTCCGATCTCAAATCTATCTTCGAGAAATAACACGCTCCCCGAAGGTGGTCAAACAATTCGTCAATCCTTGTTAACGGATATTGATTCCTAACCGTCACTCGATTTAACTCCCGATAGTCGATACACATTCTCATCGATGCGTCTTTCTTCTTTACAACAATACCGGTGCACCCCACGGTGAAACACTCGGTCTTATCAAACCCTTATTCAATAACTCTTACAGTTGTTCCTTCAATTCCTTAAGTTCATTCGGACCATTCTGTACGATGCCTTCGATATCGATGCATTTTCTGATACTAGGTTTATGGAAAATTTCACCTCCCTTTCTGGTGGTATTCCCGGCAAATCTTTTGGAAACACATCCTTAAACCTCCGATCACTGAAGGAGACTCTATAGTTACTCCTTTCTTATCCGTCTCTCCCATATAGGCTAAGAATCCTTCACATCCTTTTCCTCAACGGCCTCCGAGTTCTCATTCCCGAAATAAGAACAGATCGGATTCTCGGTTCCGATTCTTGAAAATAAAACTCTTCTCCAGATAGCAATCTGAATGTACTTCTTTCTTAAAACAGTCTTCCTTGGCATGATGGACAGCTAACCAATCCATTCCCAGAATAATTGTCAATTTCATTCACTTTCCACTCTATTAGATCAATCTTGAGTTCTATATCACCTATTATCAAAGGGCACTCCTTATACATAGACAAGATAGGAATCGACTCATTAGTCGGAGTATTTATCACCAAAGGTACTTTTAACGCTTCAGGTTTCAAATTCAATTTCTTCCCTCTGTACCGATACTCATTAGTCTGGTGCTTCCCTTTTTGCACACTTCACATTTTTCATCAGATCCTTGACCACGGACCATGCTTTTAATCCCAACTCTTCGATTGTTAAAGTTCTTACTTGGGTACTTACTTACGACACCATCTTCTTTACGATACTTATCAGTACTATGAATACAAGGCACTATTACTCACGCCTATACTAGCAATACTTAAATGCTTAATGCTTTTATACTATAACCAGAATTCGTCTCAATAGACTAATACATTTTAAATCTAGTCATAGGTCAATTCACTAAACCCTTGGTCTTTTCAATAGATAGGCATTACTCTCATAAGTCTTTTCAACAGACTTATTGGTCTTTTCAACAGGCCAACACTACTAATACTCATACTTGCTACCTTACAGCATTCACTTAAATTAGGGCGTCTCAACAGACTTCCAATATGCGATCGGTCCATTCACTAGACCATCGATCGGTTTAATGGATTAGTTAACATAGGTCATTTTACTAGACCCAATTTAATCAAACTTGGCCATTTCATTCAGCCGGTTATCATATACTTCTGGTCGATTCACGAGACCAATCTTTCTTGTTTCCATTGACACATTCAATTAACATTCAAGGAACAATTTCAAGCAGTTGTAAATCAAAAGGCAACTAAAACTTTATTTCATAACTAGAATGAAAAACAATTCAAATCCAAAATCCTTGTTGCCGGAATAAAAACAATGCTAACTACTAACTACTAGCTCTTTGTTAAAATTTAAAAATAATCACTCCTCCACTCTTCAACTCCAATCTTACTTTATTCCTTTCCTTAGGTTTTCCACTAGTCATTTCCTCTTCCTCATCATCTTCAATCATGATTGGAGACGCTTCGCTCCCTTCTAAGTCTTCAACAAGATTCTTAACGGTTACTTCTTCAATAATCTGAACGGTAGGGACCACTGGTTCTGTTTGGTTCCCTTTTCTAGCATTAGCAGCCTTAAGATCCTGCAACTCGTGGTAATATCTGTAAGCCTCTTCCCTAATCTTGGCAACCAACTCTTTTGTCTTAATTAATTCTTCCCTCGTCTGCCTTAGCTTTTCTTCTGCCCTTTCCAAGTCTTCGCTCATTTGTGCCGCTTTCACTACAGCTTCAATCCTCATTCTCTGTTCTTTTCTCAAAACTTCCCTAATAGCTTCCATTTCCTTCAATACAAGAAATCACTCGTTAGTGCTTCATAAACCTCAAAATACAGAATATTAAATCATAAGTAATAGTTTGCATATCCCAATGATAACTCCCTAGTTTCACAAGAATTCATGTTATGTTCCTAAAGAAATTGTATCCTAAGACTTTCCGTCCCAAAATGCTTTCTAGGTAGGCCCAATTATATTTAAATAATACTCTCTTCTAATAGTCCTATCAATCTAAGATCTCCCATGTGACCTAAAGCCAAAGCTTTGATACCAACTGTAACGACCCCAAAATTCATACATAATAATAATACTTAATTTAATAATAGGATAGCCTCCAACGGCTACTAAAACCATAATTCAAAAGTACTAACCACTATTTGAAATAAACTTAAATGCTGAAAACGGTAATAATCTCTACGGCTAGTACAAACCACTAGCTCGAAATACTTAATATTCTAAAATAATTATTTGAACTCCAAAAGCCGCAAATCCATTAAACACGCAGCCAATCCTCTCCAATCATTTATTACCTGGGAGGGGAAAGAATATGAAAGGGTGAGCGAACAAAGCTCAGTAAGTTCATACGGGGTCTCTTCGGTTTCTAAGAAGAGACGACCGGAACGAACGGAGTTTAATAATATATCAATGAAAGGATAACATGTACAATAAATAGTTTTGGTACTGAGAATGTCAAAGAAGGTTACTTTTTCAAATAACAAGTAGTGGCACTTTTACAATAACCGATAGAACTTTATACACACTTGTTCGTAAATTCCAAGTAATTGTGCACCTTTAATCTAGGGTGACTCCGATACACCTATTCGGTGATCGTTGAATAAGAAGATCTACGCCTTTAATTTAAGGCGCCCCCTTATTCTGAATAAGAGAATCTACGCCTTTTATGCAGGCGCTCCCTTATTCTGATATATCATGATAATCACATCTATAGAATTTAGGTCATTTCATTCTGACTAGACCATTTCATTCTATAGTGAGGTCATTTCAATCTGACTAGACCTTAGGTCATTTCAATCTGTCTAGACCAATTTATTTAATTTTGAGACCATTTCAATCTGTCTAGGCCTTAGGTCATTTCAATCTGTCTAGACCAAATACATATAGAGTCCTCATCATTTGGACAATTTAACATCATATATTCATAGTGTTCATGGTACGAGAACACATAAGTCAATTTCAATTCACATAGATACACATTGAACAAAAAAAACGCATCAATGGTAAGATATTCCAAAAACGTTCATAACGAGGGAATACAAATGAATAACTACCGGCCACTTGGTAGTATACAAATCATCAATAGGGAATTCTATAACAAAGGAAAATACATTCAAATACTTAATGAACGTAATCCCTTACCTTAGCTTTGCTTTCCGTCCTTAAGCAACGCCTTTACGCGAAATCTACAATCACGTAACAACATAACTTAGGCACAAGTAATCGCTTATTACTTCTTATGTACCTATACTTCCTTTCTTTAATTAACCCATGAGTTACTCTTAGACTCACCTTAACTGATTAACTAACTTTCTATTTTTAGGAACTTTCCTAATTTAGCAGTTTCTTAATTTAGGAATTTTCTTCTTATAAATCTTTCCTCAAGAGGACACTTAGTTTCATTCCTTACAATGGAAGTCTAATTCCTTGATAGCTTCTTAATTACGGTCCCTCTTCTCTTTTTGGGTAACCTTCTTAATTTGGAAAGTTTCCTTCTTCGGAAGCTTTCAATTTCGAACTCTACCATTCTAGGAACTTAAGTCTTTTAATATTCTTTTTACTACTAAAGTGTTATTTTTCTTCTTTTCCTTTGCTATAACTCCTTTAAAGTCTTTGGTCTTCTCCTTAATTTCAAAAGGTTCCTTTAGGTTTTCTTAATTTTAATAAAGTCCTTTAACTTTCTAAGATTTACAAAGAAGTCCCTCAACTTTTGAAAAATTACAAAACAGTCCCTCAACTTTTGAAAAATTACAAAACAGTCCCTCAACTTTTGGAAAATTACAAAACAGTCCCTCAACTTTTGGAAAATTACTAAACAGTCCTTCAACTTTTCAGTAATTGCAAAATAGTCCTTCAGATTTTCAAAATCACAGAACAGTCCTCGAGAACCTTTGAACTTTTCGGTTCGATCCTGAGTTAACTGTTCGATTAATAACTTAATGGATAATCCTTTCAGCTTTGAAAACTCTGCAGTTTGGTCCCTTTTCAGTTTAAAAACTAACTGTTTTCACACAAAACAAACCAAAAGCTTAACACTTAAAAAGAAACACACCCAAAATCACCCTAGGCCAATTCGGCCGAGCCATGAGGGTTTCAAAAACATGATTTTTGTTCCTCTTTTTATTTTCTAAACATTAAATACATCATTTAATTTATAAACTCTTTTAATAAAAATACTTTTAATCATATTAATTGAGATCGATTTAATTCCACAATAATATGAACTAGGGTTAGGGTTACATCATTATAACCTACAATTCCCCAATAATCAAATCCTTAATTTATTACATAAACCCTAAGATTAAACCATTAAAATTTTAAGAATGGCTAAACCTAGAATTAAATAGTTTTCAACTTTCGAAAAATCATAACTAATTCAATTTAATTCGGAATTGAATGAAATAAAAACTAGGTTTTAGGTAATCATCTTACCTTGATTTTTGATGAAGAAACAATGACCAAAGAAGGTCAAAATCCGGCTGTTCCTCTCCTTCTTCAGTGCTGGCCGCCGCCCCCTCCTAGACTAGGGTTTTTTTTTAATTTTTCTTTTCTTTATTTAATTGAAAGGATTATGGAAAAATTTTAATAAGGGTTTATTATTTATATCTAGGCTTAACCTCCTTGGGCCCCTTTAACCTCCTAAGTCCATTCATACTTGGATAACAATAAGGGAGGTGTGGTTGATTTAGTAGATTGGGTGTCAAATTGAATGGATGTGAGGGTCTCAACAGCAGACAAGAGTTTCTTAAGATTTTCCGATTGAGGTGATTGAATATGAGATGTAATTGTCCTTTGGTGAGGTGTGGTTGATTTAGTAGATTGGGACTTGGATGTTGAGTGAGTTGGAGTAGCACAGTTCTGTACACCCCACCTTGTACCTCTCACACCCGATTGCATACGAGTCCTATCCTTTATCTTTTTCTAATGATTTTTATGAATTTCCATCTAATTCCGTCAATTTCCTGACTTATCCTGTTAGTTTTGGGACTAAACTGAATAACATAGTTAACCTTGAGGGCCATTTCTGTCCTTTCTCTCCACATCAGATTTAGACGAGTCACGCCACCCCTATGGTATACGTGCGCATTTGAGTCCGCTTACGAGACTCGCAGAAGTTTCATAGTCAATTGCTGTTTTCCCTCCAAATATCTCTTTCTTTTATGATTCGTAACTCCGCCCCATTGATTCTTAACCATGGCAGGCGATTTCTTTTGGGTTTCCTTCTCTTTTTCTACCCTTTAGCCTATAAAAGGAGGCCTTCTCCTCCTCGAAAAGGTAGCAACTTGACCCCTAAAAATTTACCAAAAACTCTCTCTCTCTCTCTCTCTCTCTCTCTCTCTCTCTCTCTCTCTCTCTCTCTCTTTCTCAAAAATACAAACACAAAAAATAATCCTTCTATTTTGCACCAAGCTTCGGAGGAATCAAGCCTTAAAATTGTAAGGTATTCCTGGAAAGCTAACAAAAAAGGTACTTTTCTTGTCTATTTTCTATTTAATCTTCTTTTGCTTTTTCTTCCAAATGTATGCAATCCCCATCAAAAGGAAGGCTTTTTGAAGGTCCTTTCACTGTATTGAATTGGCCATAAATCGCCTCATTTACATCCCAATCCCCTAAAAATTTCCTCTATGTGTGTTAATCTTTGCTTGAGCAAGTAACTCTAGAGGACCAAACAAGATTAGAACACCTAAAGTAGCAAGACCTGCTTTAAGGCCGGGCGGAGCGGGTGCCTAACACCTTCCCGCTACGTAACCTAACCCCAAACCCCTCATCATGAATCTTTGGTTTTTCATGCTTAAAATCCATTAGACATAGGTTTCTTATGTTTCCATTTAAAACATAGGTGGCAACACCAAAATGCAATTAAAAATGGATTAGATGTCCCTAGGAAGTATGACACGTTTTTCCAGGATATCTACAGTGGTGACTTCGTTGGTGATGTTGAATAAATAAGAGGGTTAAACTTGCTTTTATGCTTTAGGTGTTTTCTACAATTTATGTTCCCAGAGGAGCCAATTCGAGCGAATCTGGCTTATTCAGCTTGATTCGCACGAGTTTGACTCCAAAGGTGAAAAACATGTGAATTTATGTCCTCCGTGTTCTTGCGTGCTTGTTATGCTTAGGATTTTTTTTAGTCTTAAATGGGGATTTGTTCCACTGTTTTGAGTGTTTCTAGAAAATTGCCCAGACTCGGGTGAATCTGGGGCTTCAGGCCCAATTCAGGCGAGTTTTGTCCTCACAGTCCAATTCGGGCGAATTCCGCCCTTAATTGAGCTAATTTGGGGCTTAACCAGAACATGGACGGACAGGATGTGAACAAGTAACCCCATAAAGGGTAGTATATATTTTATTTCTGTTTTGGTTTATTGCATTTTTATTTATCGATCACACGGATTGCTCGGGATTTGTAATTTTACCTTTTCTATGTGCTTAATTGTTTCTCTATCCCTTTTACCATCTAAAACATATCTGTCATAAATTTATGTCATCACACCACTTGCACATTTCCTATACAACTGCTATCACTCTGCACAAGTATAACTCCGAACCCGTCGAGGCCCACCTAGGGGGATTCCAGGCTCCAACGCCCTTGGTCTCTCGCGAAGTGGTGACCCTCTGTTCGCTATGTGTTCCAAAGACCACACCAGCGGGTAGCCTATTAGCCTCTTCAGCCATTGCACAAGCCACACACTCTTAGACTAGGTTATACACCTAGTGAATCCGTTGATTTAGCATGTCAAAATTTCCTTGAACCAACGGTACCAAACACACATGATGTTTCATTTAAAAGAAACTCATGGTTATTATGGGTAAATTTCCGTTCATACGTGTGTTCCTTATGACGTTGATTCAATCAAATCCCTACATGGTTAGGTTTGAAAATGAAACGGTGGAATTCAAAGAGTATATGGGACCGCGATATTGTCTATATACTAGTGTGTCGATTCCACTGTTCTAGAGTTCTAGGTAGAAACCCAAAAGGACTTTGTCCTTCCAACAATGTATAGGAATATTGTAAAAGAGTCTTTATTTATGTGGTGAGTCGTGTGCCCAATATGTGAGCTAAGCCTCTCTTGCGGTCCGTGTGTTGCTCAAAACCGATGGGCCTTTTCTTCTCCAACTAGGTACAATAGCTCTGGTTCGGTGCTACCGAGGTTCTATGGGAAGGTTGATCCGTAAAGGGGTTGTAGAAGAATCCCTTCAACTCCAATGGCCGGTCTTGATAACAGTGGTAACAACAACGGTATTGGAAATCCCACCAACGAGGAATTGCTCGACATGACGCTATCCATAAAAGAACAACTCGAGTCCCTTACAAAGGAAGCCCAAACCAAGAATGATTGGTGGAAAGCACATTTGGACCGTGAAAATGTGGCCCACGAAGAAGAAATCAGCAAGCTCAAAGCCCAACTTGAAGAACTCGCTAAGGGAAAGAAGAGTGACGAAGGTGACAAAAGGATTATTTGCTTCACCCTTTTTTAGCACCCGCTAAAGGAAAGATGAGGATATGTGATGGAGGAAATCTCCCTCTAATTACAATTGTCTCTTTATACTTTTTAAATCATCTAAAAGGAATTCAATCTCATTCTTGGGGTTCATTCACAAAAATCTAGAGTTAATATGTTAATATCTTCCGTGAAGTTGATAAGAACATTATAACCCTAATATATCTATCTTGTTTATATATTTTGTTAAGTCAATATAAACATTCAAGAGATTTAATTTAAAACACAAGAACATAAGAACCTAGATTCATTGATTTCCGTGAAGTTCTCAATTATATCTAATCCTCTCAACAATGGTCAATGTATAAATGATCTATGTGAGTGAAACAATTTATACCCAAATATATTCAAATGCCTAAAGTATCTTAACTTACAATTGAAGCCTAAGAATGAGATTTAAGAATGTTGAGAAGATCAAGAACGAGAGAGAGATAGGAATAATTAAATCAATAGGATAACGATTCAATATAACAAAAACCCAATCTAAATTGTAATATATGTTAAGAGAGAAGAAGAGATGAAGAGAGATAAAAATATGGCTAGAGGGTCTTCTATATATACTAGGGTGAGAGAGGAGGGTCAAAATTAGGAAATAAAGGCTCGTTTGGTCGCCGAATAAGGATTAGCAGTATTATTAATGAGGGAATTATTAATACCCTCATTAATAATCCTTGGTACTAATAATTCTTAGCTTTGAAGTAATCTTGTGTTTGGTACAATCATGTTTAAAAACCTTTAATCCCACATTAACATAATCTAATGTTTGGTAAGAAATAAATTTATACAGTATTATTTTTTATTTTCCAAAAATACCCCTAATTTATTATGGCTATAACTTAACATAAACATTCATGTTGTAAAAATAAATCATATAGAAGTTCAAAATTAAATCCGAAAATCCAAAGCATAAAATATAAAAATTGATAAGTATCAACAATCATAAAAAATACTAAATAATTCAAGAAGACACCGAACTAATTGGGACGAGAAACTGAGATGAATTTATCCAAAAGTATCATCAAGGATCGCATCCACTATTTCGAGACGTGTCTCATCATCTTCCAAACCACAAAAATAATCGAGGAGTTGAGGCTTCAAAGACAATAATCAAGCAACTCGCACCCGATTCATAACAGGCAACCCCAAAGGCTTAATCATTTTGTCAAGGTCCTCCCGCTTATGGATCGAATCCTTCTCATGACCCATTTTAGATACCATATCTCCTAAATGGGTTGTAGCTTGACTCAATGCTGATGAACATTGTTTCAGATTCTTGTTCATTTCCTTGGCAATTTCTTCACTCACACTCTTACGTTTCCTAGGCTCGAGTGTTCCTTTTTTTCTTAAGAAGCTTATCTAGAGTGATAACCGAAGCACCTATGTCATCAAGTCCCACCTAGGGAACATCCAAATCATTAGCATCCACATCCATATCAACTCTACTTTGTTGCAAATCCTCAGCAGCTTCTATAGGGGTTTCAGCAAACTCACCGGTCGCACGATCATTTCCCCATATGTCACACCAATCGTGGTACAATGGAAAAGACTTCTTTCTGACTTCTTTTGAATTTGGATCTTTCTACATATTAAACAAGAACACACTAATTATTACAATGATAATTATATATATATATATATATATATATATATATATATATATATATATATATACATATTATTTCATCATTAAACACCTTCGATTATCAGATTAAAGAGTTAATTGAGATATTTTCCAAAGCTAGATCTTTTTTTATTATCTCTACAACATATTAAAAAGAAGGGTCAAACAAATACCCAACCACAAGAAAATATCATCTCCAACCAAACATGACAAGCAACAATAATCCCAGAATATTAGCACAAGGCAAGGAAACTCCCAACTAATAGTGTAAGAACCAACATGATGAATTTCATACACAGAGAAACGGGCTTTTTCTATTTCTTATGATGTAAAGAGGAGTTACATATATATATACACTAATGGTGAACCTTCCAGACTAGGGCTGTTCTAATTAGGCTATGATTAAGGAACCTAAGCAAGGAATATACAACAATTAGGTAACCTAAAATAAGGAATATACAGTAACTATGGAAGAGAGAATCGGTAGTTGACCAAGGAGATATACTCAAATCTTTCACTTCCCCTCAAGTTGGAGCATGGAGGTTTCGAATGCCCAACTTGCCGACAAGAAACTGGAACCGTGATGCCCCCAAAGCTTTGGTAAATATGCCAGCGACTTGTTGTTCGGTGCTTATCTTGTGCATGGAACAATTTCGCGCGACTTAACTCGTTCACGGACAAAATAAGAATCCATTTCCACGTGTTTAGTCCGTTCATGGAAGACGGGATTGTTGGCAATGTGGCGCGCTGCTTGATTGTCACAAAAGAGTGGTGTAGGTGTGGATTGAGTTGATTCAATGTCCTTAAGTAGCCAACGAAGCCACAATATTTCACTAACCGTCGTTGCCATGGCTCTATATTCGGCTTCGGCAGATGATCGTGAAACAACAGATTGTTTCTTCGTTCTCCATGATATAGGTGCACCACTATGGTCATAAAATACCCGGTGCAAGAGCGCCTTGTCATTTTGCAACCTCCCCAATCGGCATTGCAGTATGCCTCCAGTTTAAAATCATTATGTGCTGGAAAAAACAATCCCTGTCCAGCTGTGGTCTTCAGGTATCGAAGGACACGCATCACAGCGTCCATGTGCTTCTTTCGTGGTTCGTTGATGAATTGGCTCAACAAATTTACGGCAAACTGTATATCGGGCCTCGTGACAGTTAGATAAAGCAATCGGCCAATCAGTCGTCGATAGCGGAGTTTGTCAATCAAAGGGCAACATGGGGAACTCACATGGCCGACTCCCTTGGAGACCACTTTCTTTCAGAATATCAAGTGTGTACTTTCTTTGGCTAATTACAATTCCTTCCTTTGATCGAGCGACTTCAATCCCGAGAAAGTATTTTAATGGCCCCAAGTCTTTTATGCTAAAAAGCCTATCCAAATACTGTTTTACTTGAACAATTTTGCTATCTTTATTGCCAGCCAAAATGACGTCATCCACATATATGAGCGCTGCAACGTATGTGTCACCCCTTTTGTAAATAAATAGAGAATGGTCTACCTTTGACTGTCGAAAACCCTCATCAATTAAGGCTCGTGTGAACTTGTGGTACCAATTTCTTGAAGCTTGCTTAAGACCGTATAGGGATTTTCGAAGCTTACAAACCCTTGTCTCCCCTTCTTTAGAAAATCCTTGCGGTATTTTCATGTAAACGTCTTCCACCAAGTCTCCATGAAGAAAAGCGTTGTTTACATCTAATTGATGAATCGCCCAATCTTTCTTGGCTGCTATTGCCAGCAAACTTCTCACTGTCACAAGTTTTGCTACGGGTGCAAAAGTCTCATGAAAGTCTATACCTTCGATTTGGGTGAACCCCTTTGCAACTAAAGGTGCTTTGTAGCGCTCAACTTCTCCGTTGGATTTATACTTGATCTTGTAAACCCATTTTGAGTCAATGGCCTTCTTTCCCGGTGGCAGTGGCTCTAAGGTCCATGTGCCATTTTCTTCCAATGCGTCAATTTCCTTTTTCATTGCTTCACACCATCGCTTGTCCTTCATCGTCGGGTAGAAGTACTTAGGCTCATCACGTGAAGTAATGGCCGCCAGATAAGCTTTATGACCATTAGAAAACTTATCATAAGAAACAAAGTGTGATAAAGGATGTACCTCAGAGGTTTCCGAATTGGCAGTAGGCTGCGAGTGGTCTATGGACTTGGGCAAATCCGTTGCGTATGATTCTAAGTGCTTGGGCTGCCTTTTTGGCCTGTCACTTCTCCTTGTTGGTTCAGTGGGCGACTGTAAAGTGGTGTTACTTGCTGTGAGGACCCCGACCCGGAACCTACACGTGTCCCGAGTTGGTGCGTCCCCAAACTAACCCAAAAACACTAAACTTTTAAAACTTTACTTTGACGTTCAAACATAAGCATTAATAATATAACATTTCAAAAGAACTCCACTCAACTCCACATCGGAGGAGGAGATAACTAACTTTGAAAACAATCAACTGTTTAGTTACAAAAGATATTGGTTTTTAACGTAGAAAATAAAGTTTATAATTACAAACTCCCAAAAGGAATTATGGCAAAATAATTTCTACGCCAACCTAACGTACCCGACAATATCCCAAAATGCTCACAAACCAAACTCCTTTCCGTCCTTACTGGGCGGTCCTCCGTCTCGGGATCTAAAACAAGAAAGGGAGAGGGGTGAGAATAAATCTCAAAGCAAGCTATTATGGATGCAAAGCAATATGCCAAATAAATGCAACATATAACAAGTCGCACATAACACATTGGGAAGGCTATAAACACATTCCATTACCTTGGTTTACCTTTTCCCGTCTCGAACAAAAGAGTCGTACAACATTGGGTATAATAATACTCCAATTACGGTGGCCGCAAAGCAATACTCACGTCTTATAAGACCCGTTTTTCAGGGAACCATATAAGACAAGAGCAACTCGTAAGGCTTTTGGCTCAATACGACGCTTATAACCCCTGACACAGTGACGCGGGGAGGGGACAGTCACGAATATAACATAATCCGATCACATTAGGTCACACTTCCATAATTGATCGTATTCGTTATACCCCCAACGTCAGCTGACTCACACATATCAAGCACATAATAGATACTTGAATAAAATCCACAAAAGGGATAAATAATAGCTACATGGTAATATATACTCATGCCCAATCAATATCAAAGTGCAACAATTTATGAATGCACTAAACAATATCAACAACAAGATATATAACATCAAGTAAGGAAATGAGGATCATTAACCTACCCTACAAATTCCATATACAAGGATACAAGGCCTAAGTGAAGGTTCAAGTTCAATTACCAAGTGGGAGTGTCCAATTATAAGTGGCCAACAACTTGCTAAACGATCCTAGTTCAAACCAAGAAATATTAGTTCAGTGGCCTCGCGATCAGCCCATACCACTGGGCGACCGCCCAAGTGGATTGCCAAAGGGGAAGTGAGTTTCGCCCACACGGGCGATCGCCATCACTTGGGCGACCGCCCAAGTGAAGTTCCCAAGTGATTGAAGTTACCGCGCACTGGGCGGCCGTCAGCCCCTTGGCGACCGCCCAAGCCTCCACTCCCTAATTCCGATTTCATCCATTTATGCCTAGGTTCCAAGTCCTTCTTACTAAGTTAAGTTCAAGAACACCAAATCCTAACTTCATCTTACCAAGTCCCATAAAAACAAGTAATTTCAAACCAAGTTATCCTAGATCATTTATCTCTACCCATTCCACCCATTTCAAACCCTTTTTACATGATCTACCAAGAACCCTAACTTCAAATAATTCCATTCTTCAATCATTCAACTCCCAATAGGTTTCCCAAGCAAGAAATCACCAACATAAGAACAAGAGCCACAAGAATGTTCATGAGCATTCATGAGAAGAGAAGTCATAACAACTTACTTGGATTTTAGAAGGAAATGTGAATCTTTCTAGTTAGATGAGTTTCCCAAGATGATCAATCTTCAAATGTGCTCCTAGACTTGGATTTTGATGAAGAATGTATTGACTTCAAAGCTTGGGCAAGGCTTCAATGGAGGTCTTCTTAGTTTCTCTAGGATGAAGAAGTGAGAATGAAGGAGAAGGAGGGAGAAGGGAGGGGTAGTAAGAGAGGTGATGGTGAGGGAACACTTGGCACAAGGAGGAAGGACTCTACAAAATGGCCCCCCAAGGAAATTAGCAAGGCTTTCACTTTAACTTAATAAAATAAAATTAATTCCTTATCCCATTAATACATCCTACTCATTTAACCTCCCCATTTTATTTAGCATTTTCCCATTTTTATTATTTCCCCTAGTTTCTTTATTTAATGTCCAATAAATTCTCATAAGTTCCTCAATTTACTTTTCACCCAATTTATCTTAATTTAAGAATTTAGAGACATAATTGAACACATAAAGATAACATAAATATTAAAAGCATATAATTTAATATTTAAAATAAGTGCCTAGGGTTGGGGTCGTTACACTCACTCCCCCTTAAAGAAAATTCGACCCGAATTTTAAAAAGGAAACTTACTTGGATTTTCAAACAACCACGGGTATTTCGCTCTCATCTCCGACTCTAGCTCCCACGTCGCTTCCTCAACTGTATGATTCTTCCAAAGGACTTTTACTATCGGGATACTCTTGGTTCTCAACTCCTTAACTTGGAACTCTAGGACTCTTAATGGCTCTTCAACATATGACATGTCCGCTTGGACATCCTCGGGAGGAGAGCTCAAAACATGGGAGGGGTCATGACAATACTTTCTTAACATCGAGACATGGAAGACATCATGGAGCAAAGAGAGAGACGGAGGCAACGCTAACCGGTAAGCCAATTCCCCTATCTTCTCTAGAATCTCAAACGGTCCCACAAACCTCGGGGCTAACTTACCCTTATTACCAAACCTTTTAATCCCCGTCCTCGGAGAGACCTTCAAGAACACAAAGTCACCAACCCGAAAAGATAAATCCCGTCTTCTATTGTCGGCGTAGCTTTTCTGTCTACTCTGAGCCGTCTTCAATCTATCCCGAATCACCTTGATCTTCTCCGTAGAATCTCGAACCAAATCCGGACCCCAAAGTCTCGCTTCACCAACCTCGTCCCAACACATCGGAGATCGACACTTCCTTCCATACAAAGCTTCGTACGGAGCCATCTCAATACTGATCGATAACTATTGTTGTAAGCAAACTCCACTAAAGGTAAATGATCCTCCCAAGACAATTGGAAATCCATCACACAAGCTCGTAACATATCCTCAAGTATCTCGAATAGTTCTCTGACCGACCATCGGTTTGAGGATGAAATGCCGTATCAAAACACAATTTAGAACCCAAAGCTTCCCGCAATGCTCTCCAAAATCTAGATGTAAACCTCGGATCTCTCGTCGGAAACAATACTAACCTAACCCCGTGAAGTCTTACAATCTCCTTCAAATACAACTGGGCTAACTTCTCCAACGAAAACTTAGTTGACACCGAAGAAAATGAGCCGACTTCGTCAACCGATCCACGATAACCCATATAGCATCCATCTTCTTCGCGGTAAGAGGTAGACCCGAAACAAAATCCATCGAGATCCCTTCCCATTTCCACTCCTAATATCCAATGGTTGAAGTAGTCCCGCCGGTCTTTGATGTTCTCGCTTGATCCGTTGACAAGTCAAACACTTAGAAACATAATCCGCTATTTCCCTCTTCATACCATTCCACCAATACCCACGCTTCAAGTCTTGATACATTTTGGTACTTCCTTGATGAATCGCAAACTTGGACTTATGGCCATCCTCTAAAACACGCTTCTTGATTTCCGGCGATGACGGAACGCAAATTCTCCCTTGGAAAGTTAAAATCCCATCTCGATTCAAAGCAAAATCCCCGCTTTCCCATCTTGCACTTCGATCACAAATTTTCTTCAATTCCGGATCTTCTTGTTGAGCTTCCTTCAAATCACCATACAATGTCGGAACGGCTCGAACATTCGCAACTATCACCTCACTCTTCAACTCCCGAGAACTCAAGGTCGCCACATACGCCTTTCGGCTAATCGCATCGGCCACCACATTGGCCTTCCCTGATGATAGGATATGACACAATCAAAATCCTTCAAAAACTCTAACCATCTTCTTTGCCGGTTTTTCAACTCCTTTTGGGTAAATAGGTACTTCAAACTCTTATGATCGGTGAAAATCTCGAATTTCGCGCCGTAAAGATAATGCTTCCACTTATGCAACGCAAATACAATCGCCGCCAATTCCATATCATGAGTAGGATAATTCTGCTCCGCCGGTGATAACTTCCTAGAGGCATACGCAATAACTTTCCCATTCTCGCATCAACACACATCCCAAACCCGCCTTCGAGGCATCACTATAAATAACAAAATTCTCGCAACCACTCGGAAGGGTAAGAACCTGAGCCGTCGTCAACCTCTTCTTCAATTCATCAAAACTTGCTTCACACTTGGAATCCCACACAAACAATACATCTTTCCGAGTCAACCTAGTCAACGGAGTAGCAATCCGAGAAAATCCTCAATGAACCTCCGATAGTACCCCGCCAAACCCAGAAAACTACGGACTTCGCCACGGTCCGGTTGCTTCCAATTAACCACGGCTTCAATCTTTGCAGATCCACGGAAATCCCCGAACTCGACACAACATGCCCCAAGAAAGAAATCTGCTCAAGCCAAAACTCGCACTTACCGAACTTAGCATACAACCGCTTCTCACGAAGAACGGACAAGACAATCCTCAAATGATTCTCATGCTCTTCCCGACTTAGAATACACAAGAATATCATCAATAAAGACCACCACAAAACTATCGAGATAAGGCTTGAAGACACGGTTCATCATATCCATAAACACTGCTGGAGCATTAGTCAACCCAAACGGCATCACCACAAACTCATAATGACCATATCTGGTACGGAAAGCCGTCTTAGCAACATCATCCGCCTAATCTTCAATCGATGGTATCCGCTTCTCAAATCAAGCTTTGAGTAGATAACGGAACCTTGGAGTTGGTCAAACAAATCATCTATATGCGGAAGAGGATACTTATTCTTAATGGTGGCTTGGTTCAACAAACGATAGTCAATGCACAATCGTAAGGTACCATCCTTCTTCCTAACAAACAAGACCGGTGCTCCCCACTGAGACACACTAGGATCGAATAAAACCTCGGTCTAACAATTCTTGCAATTGGACCTTCAACTCTTTTAACTCTAGGAGCCATTCTATAGGGTGCTTTAGAGATAGGAGCTGCATCGGG
This sequence comes from Adenophora triphylla var. japonica, assembly GCA_022495995.1. Lineage (NCBI taxonomy): Eukaryota > Viridiplantae > Streptophyta > Magnoliopsida > Asterales > Campanulaceae > Adenophora > Adenophora triphylla. The sequence continues at coordinate 88,533 of JAFEMH010003750.1, forward strand.
TACTAAGTCAATACAAAACTCTATCTCACGATCCTGAGGCATAGAGTACTCACTAGAGAACACATCACTAAATTCATTCACAACCTAACATGAGCTAACTCGAAGACTTCTTATTGGAATCTACCACATAAGCTAAGTAACCCGTACACCCTTAGATAGCATCTTTCTAGCTTTTAAGGCGTAAATAACATGTAACCCGAACATAGATTTATCTCCAAGCATCAAATATAAATGTAGGCACATCGTGCATAGCAAATGAGACTCGCTTCCTACGACAGCCTACCAAAGCATGGCACCGACTCAACCAATCCATACCAAGGATCACATCAAAATCACGGATTGGTAACTCGACCAAATCCACCGGCAATACATGCCCACATATAGTCACATCACATCCACGATATATCAAAGAAGATTCAAGGCTCTCTCCCATAGGAGTAGAGACCTCTAACACATAAGGCATAGATTCGGGCAAGATATGCAATGAGAATGCAAAATGAGACGCCACAAATGAATGGGAAGACCCGGGATCTATAAGAATGCGGGCCTTAACTCCCGAGACAGAACTATACCTCTAATGACGACATTAGGATCGACCTCCCCTCGACCCAAAGCAAACACACGACCTTGGACTTTATCCTTAGGTTTCCCATCAACATCTCTCTTCACACCACTACCTTGACCCCGAATCCGGCACCCGTCGCTTGCTTATTCTCGTAACTTGGGACAATTCCTCCCGAAATGGCCCGGCGATCCACACTCCAAACACTTGCCTTGTTTGCTCCAACATTTGTCTTCGGAATGCCCTATCCTCTTGCAAAACCCACATGTTGTCCCAAGCCGACCGGAAGTCGCACGATTTGCCGGAGCCGCCACATGACCTCCTCGATTCGCTCCCGGGTGAAAGTCCTCTAGGCCGCACTCTATTCTGTCCCGATCCTTGACCCCGAAATCTGCTGTTTCCTCCTTCATTCTTACCACGATGCTCCTCTATGTCGTTCTCAATCCGGTACGCCATATTCACCGCCGCTTGAAATTGGCGAAGTATGCGTCAACAATCGCTTCCGAAACTCAACTCTTAAACCTTTCACAAACCTAAACTCGCCTCTCCTCATCTCGGCACCAAATGGGACAATATCGGGCCAATCTCTGTGAACTTTGCCGAATACTGCGCTATCGTCATGGTCCCTTGCTCCAGCTTCAGAACTCGCCTTCTTTTCTTGTCCCTAGTAACCATCGGCACAAAGTGATCTCGAACTTGAAGCGTGAAGTTCTCCCACGTCCGCGGTGTCAAATCTCGGTCCCAACCATCCTTTACCACTTGCCACCAATGCTCCGCCGGTCCTTCCAATTTGAAAACGGCGCATCTCACTTTCTCCGCATCCGTACTCTCCATAGCCGCGAAAATCTTGTTCATAGCCTCAAGCCACCTCTCAGCCCTTCACCGGATCCGGATCTCCGTTGAAGCTGTGAGGAGACATCTTCACGAACTTCTCCAAACCATGTTGCCCTTGTCTGCCTAGATTCTGATTCAAATTCTGATTCTGAGTTGCCATATGCTGAAGGAACCCTCGGAACATGTCCATCATCTCGGCGTTCGGATTACCAACACCACCCAAACCCGCATTCTGGATCACCTTCATTTCCCGCCATTACAACAAACTCCCGCATTAAACACTGGCAACGTCGGTTACCACACACTCTCGCTCAGCTAGAGCTCTACCCAAGAATTCTAACCGAGGCTCGATACCAACGCTGTGAGGACCAGGACCCGAACCTACACGTGTCCCGAGTTGGTGCGTCCCCAAACTAACCCAAAAACACTAAACTTTTAAAACTTTACTTTGACGTTCAAACATAAGCATTAATAATATAACATTTCAAAAGAACTCCACTCAACTCCACATCGGAGGAGGAGATAACTAACTTTGAAAACAATCAACTGTTTAGTTACAAAAGATATTGGTTTTTAACGTAGAAAATAAAGTTTATAATTACAAACTCCCAAAAGGAATTATGGCAAAATAATTTCTACGCCAACCTAACGTACCCCGACAATATCCCAAAATGCTCACAGCCAAACTCCTTTCCGTCCTTACTTGGGCGGTCCTCCTGTCTCGGGATCTAAAACAAGAAAGGGAGAGGGGTGAGAATAAATCTCAAGCTATTATGGATGCAGCAATATGCCAAATAAATGCAACATATAACAAGTCGCACATAACACATTGGGAAGGCTATAAACACATTCCATTACCTTGGTTTACCTTTTCCCGTCTGAACAGTAGTCGTACAACATTGGGTATAATAATACTCCAATTACAGTGAGCTGCTTAAGCAATACTCACGTCTTATAAGACCCGTTTTTCAGGGAACCATATAAGACAAGAGCAACTCGTAAGGCTTTTGGCTCAATACAGACGCTATAACCCCAACTCCGCGGCCAGGAGGGGACTGGCCACGTATATAACATAATCCGATCACATTAGGTCACACTTCCATAATTGATCGTATTCTGTTATACCCCCAACGTCAGCTGACTCACACATATCAAGCACATAATAGATACTTGAATAAAATCCACAAAAAGGGATAAATAATAGCTACATGGTAATATATACTCATGCCCAATCAATATCAAAGTGCAACAATTTATGAATGCACTAAACAATATCAACAACAAGATATATAACATCAAGTAAGGAAATGAGGGATCATTAACCTACCCTACAAATTCCATATACAAGGATACAAGGCCTAAGTGAAGGTTCAAGTTCAATTACCAAGTGGGAGTGTCCAATTATAAGTGGCCAACAACTTGCTAAACGATCCTAGTTCAAACCAAGAAATATTAGTTCGTGGCCTCGGGCGATCGCTTCATACCACTTCGGGCGACCGCCCAAGTGGATTGCCAAAGGGGAAGTGAGTTTCTGCCCACATGGGCGACCGCCCTCATCACTTGGGCGACCGCCCAAGTGAAGTTCCCAAGTGATTGAAGTTACTGCCAGCCTGGGCGGCCGCTCAGCCCCCCTTGGGCGACCGCCCAAGCCTCCAGCCCAGAATTCCGATTTCATCCATTTATGCCTAGGTTCCAAGTCCTTCTTACTAAGTTAAGTTCAAGAACACCAAATCCTAACTTCATCTTACCAAGTCCCATAAAAACAAGTAATTTCAAACCAAGTTATCCTAGATCATTTATCTCTACCCATTCCACCCATTTCAAACCCTTTTTACATGATCTACCAAGAACCCTAACTTCAAATAATTCCATTCTTCAATCATTCAACTCCCAATAGGTTTCCCAAGCAAGAAATCACCAACATAAGAACAAGAGCCACAAGAATGTTCATGAGCATTCATGAGAAGAGAAGTCATAACAACTTACTTGGATTTTAGAAGGAAATGTGAATCTTTCTAGTTAGATGAGTTTCCCAAGATGATCAATCTTCAAATGTGCTCCTAGACTTGGATTTTGATGAAGAATGTATTGACTTCAAAGCTTGGGCAAGGCTTCAATGGAGGTCTTCTTAGTTTCTCTAGGATGAAGAAGTGAGAATGAAGGAGAAGGAGGGAGAAGGGAGGGGTAGTAAGAGAGGTGATGGTGAGGGAACACTTGGCACAAGGAGGAAGGACTCTACAAAATGGCCCCCCAAGGAAATTAGCAAGGCTTTCACTTTAACTTAATAAAATAAAATTAATTCCTTATCCCATTAATACATCCTACTCATTTAACCTCCCCATTTTATTTAGCATTTTCCCATTTTTATTATTTCCCCTAGTTTCTTTATTTAATGTCCAATAAATTCTCATAAGTTCCTCAATTTACTTTTCACCCAATTTATCTTAATTTAAGAATTTAGAGACATAATTGAACACATAAAGATAACATAAATATTAAAAGCATATAATTTAATATTTAAAATAAGTGCCTAGGGTTGGGGTCGTCACACTTGCTTCGATGGTGGATAGGCCTTCTTCCATATTAGTGTCGGCCTGCTCATCGCCATTACTGTGCGCCGGTCTTGTTGGTTCATGTGGCCCATTACTTGTTCCTGATTTTTCAACTGTGCCATTGTTTTCTTCTGCCCAAAATTCATCAGGCTCCCATTCCATGACCCTTCTGCTACATCATCAGACACATTTTCAACATTGGCTTCTTTGTACGGAAAGATATTTTCAACAAACTTTACATCTCTGGATGTGTAAATTCGCTTTGTCTCCAAGTCAAAAACACGATATCCCTTTTGAGAATATGGGTACCCAACGAAGACACAACATCGGCCTCTTACTCCAAACTTGTCTCCCCCTTTCTTATTGTCTTTGGCATTAGCCAAACACCCAAAAACCCGTAAATGTTGGTAAGATGGCTCTTTGTTGAAAATGATCTCGTAGGGCGTTTTATTGTTTATGACTTTAGATGGGGTCCGATTTATGATATAAGTGGCGGTTAAGACACATTCCCCCCAAAATTTAATAGGTAAGCCTGCTTCAAAACGCAAAGCCCTTGCAACTTCTAAAATGTGCCTATGCTTTCTCTCGACTACCACATTTTGTTGTGGTGTGTCGGTGCATGTTGTTTCAAGACGTATCCCTTTATATTTATAATATTCCATCATATACCCATACTGGAATTCTTCCCCATTATCTGCTCGAATTTTCTTGACACTTTTACAAAACTGATTGTGTACCATATTACAAAATGATGTCAAAAAATGACTGACTTCAGACTTATGTTTCATAAGGAAGACCCAAACGCCCCTACTAAAATCATCCATAATAGAGAGAAAATAGTGTGCTCCCGAAAAAGATGCAGTTCGATACCCACCCCAAATGTCACAATGAATAATTTCAAAACAAGAATTAGTATGTATACTACTAAGTGGAAAAGGTAAACGGGTCAACTTTGCCCTCAAACAGGAATCACAATGTCCAATTTTATTGCAAAAACCATTAAAAGTACTTGTCTTGAAACTCGAAGCGTGCCCTAATCTGTTGTGCCATATCTTGGAGTCAACATTTACTGACATAGCCATACCTTCTCTTGCAATCGGCTCCAAGTAATATAGAACATCACGGCGGCTACCCACTCCAATCAAGTTCCTCGAAGGTAAGTCCTGTAAAATACAAGAATCCGGAAAGAATGTGAGTGTGCAGTTCAAATCTTTTGTAAGTCTGCTGACTGAAAGTAAGTTGCATTTGAAATCGGGAATATTTAAAACTCGTTCCAATTTTATAACCCATTTTGCAGGGTGACGTTTCCTACTCCTTTGACAGGAACCGCAGCACCATTTGCAACCTTTACAGGTAACTCATTCTTCGGACCTGTTTCATGCTCAAGAATTCTCTTGTCATATGTGATATGTTCGGATGCCCCCGAGTCGATTATCCAGGGGCTTAATTCATAGAGTTTACCTGCCATATTTGCTGTGGGTGAAACATCTTCCTTGACTTTTTGTTCACTAAAGCTTTTCCCAAGGTAGTTGATGATATCAGCAATTTGTTCTGTTGTTATACCAGCCACGAGACTGCTTCCAGTAGCCATATGCGCAGATCTCGCCTTTCCCTTGCTCCATGAATCATCCTTCTTGTTGCCATCACGTCCATTTTTCTCACGCTTTGGGTAACCGAGGATCTCATAGCATTCATCTACCGTGTGATAAAGCTTTCCACAGTGAGTGCACTTCTTTGGTTCGCGCCCACCCTCCTTCGGTTCTCCAGCATTTTTGTCTTGACGCCGCGCTCCTTGCGCATGGAATGCAGCAGCTTCAACATTTGTTCTTCTAGCGACAGAGATTTGCTTTTGTCTTTCATCTTCCGACACGATGTGGGAGGCTGCTCCAAGTGACATTAATGGTTTTGTGCTCAGGATCTGCGTCTTCACGGTCCCGTGGCTTTCATCAAGGCCCATGAGGAACTCATATAGTCGTTCCTTTTCTTTCATTGCCGTCAATTACAGCACAAATTTCTTTGCATAATGCTATTTCAGAAATATTTCAAGAACAGAAAACTTGGTTTGTCTATTCTAAGGATATATATCCATTGAATTTTCTACATCCCTCATCATCTCGTTCATCATTAGGCATTTCAGAGCTCTATGTAGTAAGTACATTTATACAAGAGTTCGACAAGGAAAGAAGTTTCCCGATAGCAAAGACTTTGATGAATTCAGTTTCTGCCACTAATTGCAATAGAAAACTGACTAGCCTATTCTGAGGGTCGTTATGTCAAAACATTTGTTGCCTTCCATGATGGGATAATTTAAACCCATACCAATATACTAATAAATACATAAAAGTTAAAAAAAAAATCCTTACAAGTTATATTCCATAAAGACGAGCAAACATGCATTTCACATGGCAAATAATGTTATTTGGCTCATAAGATTGCACCAGGAGAGAGGGAAATACCTGAAAGCTTTGGGTTGAAAAGGTTGTACCAAGGAGCATCTGATACTTGCTTCCCATCAACAGAGAAATGGTAACCATGGCCCTAAAAATGAATATGTCAATTGTCAACTATATACAGCTTTAGAAACATACCTGAAAGCTTTGGTTGGATGGAGTTTTCTCACTCGCGCATCGCAATCGCCTGAAAGTCAGCAAAATACATGTTACAGCCCTGCAGAAACCCAAATTCTCGTGGGAAGAAGGTGTATCGAAGAGTTAGAGGGACTTCAATATATAGAACAAGCAAATAGGAAACAAAGATATCTGGAAGGACCATATATCATTTAAAAGATAAGTTAACAGGTCGAGGAAACAAAACAAAATACTCCCTCCGTCCCAAAATGAATATTCAAAAAAATTAATTTGCTCTTGATCATTAGTAAATTTGGACTTTTTTGGACATTCATTTTGGGACGGAGGGAATAACAAGCATAAATATCCTGCGGATGAAATGCCTGATCAAAGTTTGAATAGAACAGAAAAGCTTTAAAATAATTTTGTACGATTCCCAAAGATTTTTCTACAAGGCTCCACCATTGGTCACATCCAAGCATAAATAGTCAACATTCAATAATTTAGTGGAAACAATCAGCTAATACAATAACTAATATTGAATTAGGATTCAACTTGTCTTGACTTGCTGGATAGAAAGCCTATATATATCAGAGATTCAGAACCTTGAACAAAAACAGGACGAAGTTGCAGACTACTAAGCCATAAACATACTAACAAGATATCACTAAATGACTGAAAACATCACCGATTTTAGGCAGTCTGAAAATCAGGGAGGGTTGAAAGCCATATTCTAAGGATTGAGAGAACTTTCAATATGTATCCTTAATTTAATGATTACTACATAGGTCATAAAATTAGAACTCATTGAGCTAAACAAAGAGAGTAACAAAGTCAAACATAGAATCAAATGCATATTGCGACAAACCTTCAAGATAATTTAGCCATCAAACAGAATCTAAACATGAATAACAGGAAACTCCTTTTCGCCTAACTCAGAGAAAATAAAACAAAAATATGGAACCACATAAAATGATAAAAAGCAAAAAAAGATAAAAGCATACCGTTTGGGTCCAGACATGCACGACTCAACATCAGATAGGTCCAAATGCAAATAAGATTAGTACACTCTGCCTAGTTGAGGCTGGACAAACATAGCATTGTCAAGTAATGAGTTATAATGCTGATTTAAAATTTCTGGGAACCAAAGAAGTGAGCACTAACCTCACTGTAGTCAACAAACATTTTGTTTGCACGCAGGTATGCTTCAATCATTGACACCTATTTTATGAATAAAATTACAACCGTGTTAACTACTCCACTGTACTTACTAGTGATGGCAAGAATGACAAAATGCTATTCTCTCTCAAAATCCATTTGAATTCTAAAGCACATGAAAATAAGGAGAGAAAGAGAACCCACAGTCTCATCACTTCTTCAAGTTAATTTAAGGTACTGTAACGTGACATTATCCATGGGAAAGAAGCCCATGGTTGCTCCATACTCGGTGGACATATTAGCGATGGTTGCCAAACTACTAAAATCCTAATCAGATACTTGAAAAAGCATTACCATAAAACTCAACAAACTTGCCAACAACACCATGCTTTCTCAACATCTGGGTCACGGTCAACACCAAGTCTGTTGCTGTGACACCATTGCGCAGTTTCCCATTCAACTTGAATCCAACAACACCGGGCAAAACCATACTCATGGGCTGTCACAGTTGAACAAAAGAAGAGCATTAAAAGGATGAAAAACATAATAATATTGCAATCCCCAACTCATACCGATGAATAAATCCACCAAAATATGACCAAGTGTAGTAGTGCAATCAAGACAAGTAACTGCATTCCACGATCAATGCATTACTATGTTCTCATACATATTTCATTTACAATCATAAATTAGAAGAAAAAATCATCAAGACATACATAGAGACAAGCCGCAAAACTCAGAGCACATGTGAGTAACCATTATAAATAAGATCTGGAATCACTAACTTTCGATAGAACTGCTGAACAAAATAAAAACGATGTACCTCTTAAACCATCAGAATCTAACCATCTGTAATACATTCTTCTGATTCTGGAGTAACAAAATACACAACAACAAATATCCGAATTAATAGCAGCCAATGAACATCCTCAATAATAATTTCGAATATAATGGCTAAAAAATCATTAAGAACTTCAAAAAGGGTTTTCAATTTCAAAGCCCTAAATATTAGGGATTTAGAAATTTAGGGAATTGAGTTTAGGATTAGAGGGAGAAATGATTAAGGGAGAGAAATAAGTACCTTAACTTGGTCTAAACAGCGACGAACACCGGACGGAGAGGGATAGCCGAGCTCGCGTCGTCGTCTCTACCATGTTCCAACGTCAACCGGATGGCTCTAGTTGTCGGCTACAGGTGCTAATTGCGGTGAAATCTGAGGCGACGGAGAAGTATTCACCGGCAATCGCACGGAGGAGGAAGAGGGCCGGGTAAGTTGCGAATCAATAGAGAGGGAGAGAGTGTGTAGGGATGTGGGAGAGAAAAGAAAGCAGCGGCTGTAAGGAGAGAGAGAGAGAGAGGCTTTGCCTAAAAACAAAAATAAAATAAAAATTAGCCCTTACTTACGAAGCGTTTACTACATAGCGCTCCTAACAAGCGTTACGTAAGCTTTTATTAAGATAACATTTTCTTAATAAGCGTTATGTTAGTTAATTTTTTTTATTTTTTTGCCTTTGTTATTAAATTTGAAGATGGGAATGCGCCATGTAAGTGTACACCTTAGATAGCGCTTTTTAAAAGCGCTATCTAAGGTGCGTTTCCTAAGATCCAATCTGTACTAGTGATTTAAACTAACATACATACCATACGGTAGTGATGCTCAACGACCGGGATCGTCCCCATCGTATGCTTCGTCGCCGATCTCGAGGAACCTGCTCTATTTGCCTTAGCCTGTTCGGTCATAGCTTTGCCTCATCTGACGCCCAATATTCGCAAAATTGAAGAAACACCTCCTCGGTCATCCAAGAAGGTGTCAAGGGCTGTAATTTCGCCTCGAGCCGCTTAATATAACATTTAGACTTCGTGTTACCTATAAAAAATATGAATATCTCGTAAACATATAATGATGACATTATAAAATTAAAAGAGTATAATCATTGTTAATTAAACTAATTAAGGATAGATAAATATGTTACCAATATGATCACTAAATAACTTCGAACACTGTTTATCGAAAACAAATCTAGCCGTCGCCTCGTCGATATCCGGCGCCCAACAAAATTTTCCCTACAACATATAATGATAACATTACAAAACTAAAAGAGTATAATCACTATTAATTATAACATTTTAATAACAAACTAACATTTAAGTTTTAAATAAAAACCATTAACACATTACCTTAAACTCCTCCCACGCATTCTCCTTCTCCCCCCGGTGGCAATGATTTCCAGTTGGGCCAAAACTCTGTCATGAGCCGAGACCGCCAATACTGCCCGATCTTTGTCCCTAGGCTAGGGTATCCACCTACAAACCTGCCAAGTATATTTACACAATAACATTTTAACTTAAATAATGAATTATATATAAAAAAAGAACCAACTTATATCAAATTAATGAAGAGTTACTTACTGGTCATAAAGTGACGATATCTGGACAAATATCCTCCCATCAGAATCGACAAGAGTATGAGTATCGGTCCCAGAGGTGGAGCTAGTACTACTACGTGTAGGGTCGACATCGGCATCATCAGTACTGGATCGGGAAGGTTGTGTCCCAGTAATAGATGTGTAGACGGGCCGTGTCTTCCTACCCTTTCTACTAGAACTCATATCTAAATATAGTAAAAATATTAAAATATACAACTTTAACAATAGGAAACAATATATTCACAATACATATAGCTCCTTGAGATTAAATGTTCAAGAAAAATCTAAAGCATTCACAATACATATAAAATTTTAAAGTTCTAATAATCTAAAGCATTCACAATACATATAAAACTTTAAAGTTCTAATAATCTAAAGCATTCATAATACATATAAAAAAACTTTAAAGTTCTAATAATCTAAAGCATTCACAATACATATAAAACTTTAAAGTTCTAATAATCTAAAGCATTCACAATACATATAAAAAACTTTAAAGTTCTAATAATCTAAAGCATTCACAATACATATAAAACTTTAAAGTTCTAATAATCTAAATCATTCACAATACATATAAAACTTTAAAGTTCTAATAATCTAAAGCATTCACAATACATATAAAACTTTAAACTATTATTAATCTTCGTCCCCATCATCATCACTGGACTCTGAATTACTACAAAACTCGAGTTCTTCATCTTCGTCTTCGGACTCTGGTGAATCAAACTCTGGTTCGACGTCCTCTTCCTATTCCTCTTTCTCTTCCTCTGATTCATCAATTTCAATGTGTACGAGATGACCTGAACGAGGCGGAGGAGGTGGCAAATTCACTGGTAAGAAATCCTCCTCGGGTTCATCAATATTTTGAGGAATATGAGTGACATCATCTAATGGATGATTAGCTGATGAAACGTTACGTGGCACTGGCATTTCATCATCTTGATAGGGCATTTCTAATGACGACTATGTAGTTGTTGACGAGGGTAGGTTGTCAATCATGCTCCTAGCCTTGGTCTTCCAGACAGCCCACCATCCGTCGGGTCGCTGACGAGGGTAGGGAGTCATGTATACCTGTTGTGCTTGAGATGCTAAGATGAAGACGTCGTCGCCATTATGTCTGGACGAGTCCATTACATCGACGAGGTCAAATATGGCGTGCTTCTTAACACCTCGCACAGCATCTCGCCAATCAAAATTGAACAAGACAACATTGTTTCTATCCAAATACTCCACCTCGACTACTTCTTTCAGGACGCCATAATAATCAAGGTTTCATTTAAGCTTCACACCGCTATTCCACGTTAATTTAGAGCCCCCATAAGCTTTGGTATAAAACACATATCCATTCACAAAATAACCGTTGTATAAATTAACGTTCAAGTACGGAGTTCCTGCTAAATGTCTTAACCTCGCAGCTTTGGCATCACCCGGATGTTCAGCTATCTATAAGACAATATGTAACCAATTTAATACAATTTTAAGATTGAATGTTTAAAAAAGTATATAGAATAAATTTGAATGAAACGAAATATTTACATATTTCTTTAGCCAGTTTGGAAATTCTCTGTCTGTCCTAGTTGCGATGAGTTCTGGAGATAAATCATTAGCTAAATCTTCAAACATTCTGCAATAGGGTTAAACAAGGCATTTCATATGCAAGTAATTAAACATGCATAATTTAATCGACGAGGCGTAAACATAACATCAATGACTTACTTGATATATTCCTCAACCTCGTCACAGTTAAGAAGAACATATGTTTCGACTACGACAAACTCTTTAGCGGTTAACGTACGCGTACCAACCCATTTGCCGAGGAACCGACCAGGGGATGAAAATACAGAGATGTTTCCATTAGACGGACAACCACCAACGTAATTGCGGCCAACCCTAGTCAATCTCGTATCAACATCAGGAGGAAAATATGTTCCGACAAAGGCAACAATCTCATCTATAATAACAGCCTCTGAAATTGAGGCCTCGACCATGGCCCTATTGCTCATCTTCCTTTTCAATTGGCCTAGATACCTAAAAGTCATTCGTAGATTAAAACATAAATAATGTTAAAGAAGGTATATTGTTAACGCTCAAATTATTTAGAAATAGAATAAATTCAATTACCTCTCAAATGGATACATCCATCTGTATTGAACTGGACCACCGACTCTAGCTTCGTATGCCAAATGGACTGGTAAATGCTCCATAGAATCAAAGAATGAAGGAAGAAATATCTTCTCAAGTTTGCACAAAGTCACTATGATGCTCTCCTCAAGCTTTTTCATGTGATCAACACGCAGTGTGGTCGATGTTAATGCTCAGAAAAACTCACTTAACTCTGTTAACGCCACCCAGATATTCTCAGGTAAGAGACCCTTAAGAGCAATCGAAAGTAGTCTATCCAACAAAACGTGGCAATCGTGACTCTTCAAACCCTGCACTTTCCCCTCCTCTACATTGACACATCCACTGAAACGAATCGGAGCCTCATCATGGTCAATCTTGTTCTTTTTAAACACATTCTTCTGGGTCCTGAATGGTTGGTCCTCCGGAAGAAATTGTCTATGGCAATCGAACCAACATGGTTTTCCAGAGTGCTTGAGTGTGAAAGACTTTGTGTCACTCATACAATACGGACAGGACAACTTCCAGTGGGTGCTCCAACCCGATAACATCCCATATGCAAGGAAGTCATTAACTGTCCACATCAACGCAACCTTCATGCTGAAATTCTCTCGCTTGAAAGCATCCCACGTTTCGACCCCATCCTCCCAAAGCTGTTTCAATTCGTCCATCAAAGGTCGGAGATAGATGTCAATGTTCCTCCCAGGACTGTTTGGGCCGGGGATGAATAACGACAAGAACATGTAGGGATCACTCATACACAACCAGGGCGGAAGATTGTAGACAGTGGCTATAACCGGCCAACAAGAGTAAGATTTTCCCCAGACCAAACGGATTGAAACCATCGAGCAGATGCATAACCGTATATTTCTTGCTTCGTACGCAAAGTCGATAAGTCTCATCAAAGTGTTTCCATGCCTCCCATCACCGGGATGAATCAACACACCCTCTTCACGCAAACTTTCCTTATGCCAACGCATTTCTTCTCGCAAGAGATTTAGACGCGTAGAGGCGTTGCGGCCTTGGAATCAACGGCTTGTAACGCAAACCGCTTATGTGGTTTGTTTTTCTTGTGTTTTGAACTACCCCTCCGATTTGGCTTATATCTACTTTGTCCGCAAATTGAACACTCTGTCTTACGTGAATCTTCCTTGTAGAATAGCATGCAGTCATTCTTACACGCATCAATCTTTTCATAACTTGTAGCCCAATCTCGCCCAACCAACTTCTTTGTCTCATAAAAGTTTGTAACCATCTTATTCTCTTTCGGCAACATCCGCTTAATTGCTTTCATGATACGATTATAAGCAGACCGGCTAATATTGCAATCGGCCTTTATGTTAAGGAGCTCGGCCACGCCTCCAACACACCGATCTCGCAACACCGGGATAGACCTTCTCTTTTGTAGAGTCCATAGCATCAATAAATTTCTTGGCTGCAGGGGTTGGTTCTTGCTGTTGGTTCTCTGACCAATCGAATTCAGGACCAGCTGCATCCTTAACCATATCTTCCATATTCAAAGGTGGTTCTTCATTATCCTGAATAATAGGTTCGGGTTCGGGAGGTACATGAATATTCCTGGGGGGATTATTCGCAACATTTGTGCGCAATATCATTTGCTCACCATGACGATTCCACCGTTTGTACCCAACTTCAAACCCGTTACACAAAAGATGTTTCTGAGTATCGATCAAGATTAGATACTTGACATTACAACACCTGGTGCATGGACACCTAATCTTACCATCATTATTCATGTGACTGGGATTTGATTCAGTAAATTCAATAAACCCCTTCAACCCTCTTATAAACTCAGGATTGATACTGCTATGATTCGGCAACTTCCGCTTGTACATCCAACTACGATCATCGTTGACAGACATCACTCCTGCATTGCAATCCATATATTATACGTACACTCAATTTAATCGACGAATGAAACGAAATTGGGATGTTAATAATTATTTGATTTCATAATATATTAACAGTTTAGAAGTAATTAACGTATTATCATTCCCTAAATTTGAATTACAAACTTAAAAGCAACACAGATCTTCTTAAAATAAATTTAAAGCTTCTAACTCATACTCCCTCCGTCCCACTCGAAGTGTCTCAACTTTCCTTTTTGGGCGTCCCATTTAAAGTGTCTCAATCCCAAAATGGAAAGTTTTTATTATTTTTTTTAAAGTGTCTCAATCCCAAAATGGAAAGTTTTTATTATTTTTATACTCTTCTTACCCCACTCATTCTCTCTCCTACTTTACTTTTACACTCACAATATTCTCTATCCTAACTATTCCTCCCACTCATTCTCTCTCCTATTTAATTTTTCATACTCACAACATTTAACCTTTTTCTCTATCTTACCTCACTTTCCTTAATTCTCGCGCCGATCTCATTTTGAGACACTTCGGGCGGGACGGAGGGAGTATTTAACAATATATTAACAGATCTTCTTAAAGTGTCTAGGAACTCGTTTCCGCTCCCGAACTCGAATCTCTACTCTTCCTCTGCCTCGGTCCCCGGGAGGTCTTTGGTCTAGGTATGTCGAAAAAGTCAGTCTAGCCTTGTCCTGGCTCGTGTATCATGTGTGCCGGTGGATCAATCAGCCCGGTAGCCCTCGCATCGCTTCTTTCTGCCTCAAGGCCTCTCTGCAAGCTATCACTTCGGGATCATTTCTCAAAGCACTCTCTCTCAAGCTCCCGTCTCTCATAATTTTGCTTTACTTGTAATGTCGCGCGCAATTTCATCGTGGATTGCTCTTGGCCTCTATGTCTCTTAATGTCTCGGCTAGAAGAATAGTCTCGCCCCAAAATACTCTCGCCGAGCCTCTATCATCACCGTACAGACCTTGTCGCTCCTCGTACCATATCGTATATTCGGTGGTCGGTAAATGTGCTACCTCTAGTCTCGACTGAGTAGTGGTCGTATCGGAAGAAAGCCCTCTAGAAATGCTCGCCAAAGAAATGTGTAGTCTCGAGGCCTCGGCCATAATCATCGGCATGGTATTAGTCATCAACCGCTGCTCTCTCAAAGTCCGAATGGTGTGGCCGGCGGGTATCCGTCTGCCCGCTCACTAGAGATGGAATGCAAAAGGATGATACATGTAGTCCCGAAAGTCGGACAATCACTGACTCGTCCTGAATATCTCTCATAGTCTACAATCCCCATGCCGGAATCCAATAGTACAAGTTTGCGGTCTCATATCGAGCTAAGGCCAACCTCCTATGCCAACTCTCGCAGCGCATCCCTCAATATCCCGCGCCGTCCGCCTCCCAAGGTAATGTCGTCACGCCCTCTCGGCAAGGGCGAGATCAAGGGCAATCTCTCATACACCACAATGATAGTAACTGGGCCGCCCAACCTACGTACTTTCGGATCTCCTGGCTAATTTATCATGTGCCGTGGTATGTATCCGCTAGCGCAACAGTGGAATGATGTCCATCGCTCCCCTGTCCCGCATTGAATATGCCGGATGTCAACCCCTCGATCATCTCTCACCGCCTGATGATCTCTAACAAACAGATCTAGACACACTCCGATGTTGTCGCGAGTAGGCAGCGGAGTAATGAGCAACATGAATATATCTAAGGAAGTGGATAGATCAAACAATTGGGGCTGGTCCGACTCAATCGGCTATATGAGTCAAGTCTATGAATCTATCGTCAATGACAATGTGCGATACCCACCTGCTGATAATCCCAAGAATTCGATAGTTGCTCAGAATCGATCGTCTGTCTCGGGAAATGCCACAGCCTCGAATCAGCCACACCCGCTCGGTGCTCGGAAATCCTCCATCGTTGGCATCGGCATCGTTGTACGATAGGGTGAACACATGTCGCTCCGAATCCCAAAAGCACGGGAAGCGCCTCGGAGCGCATCCCAATCAATCTTCCAATCTTTTTAGAGACCAGATGCATGGCATGCTATACCTCCCGTCAATAAGTTTTCGGTGTTGCTTTTGGTGAAAGCGCGAGAGTTCAAGAATGTCTTGTTGAAATTGATACTCTCGGGAAACAATTTCTCCATTGTAATGCTCCATGTTGCCTTAAATCGGGTCAGCTGATTTTTTACCTATTAATATTGTGAATAATTGTAAATTGTTAATATTTAAAATTAGGTTTAGAATTGGGGTTGGCTTCATAGTATCAACAAATCTTGAGCTCTAGTTCAAACTAAACCAAAGGATAATGGTGTCCCTACCTAACCACTTACGCCCCTAGATATAACTTTATACAAATTAATTGTCATATAGGTTTCAAATTTTACAATTCTTTAGCAATATAATTATTAAGCAAGCAGTATATGCTTCCAACCAGCTTTAATCCAGCATGAAACCTAATTAAGCTTCTAACATTTACTAATTTATTTTTATCTCTTGTTATAGCAATATAATTATTGTGCACTTTATTAATATATGTTTCAGGTAGCTTAGTTGGTTAGGTAGTTGAAATTCAACACTTGTTGACCTGGAATCAATACCTACTCTATCCTTTAAGTGCCTGTTTGATAAACCTATCACATCCTGAAATGCACGATTATATGAAATACAAATATCACTTTGTCTACTTGCTTTATAATCGAAAATCAAGAAATTTCGGCTTTTGGATTTTTTAAAATTATTACTATTGTGAATAATTTTAAATATTAATATTTAATTCTTTGTTGTAAAATATATAATTTTACAATGATGAATTAAATTAACATTTATAAACAAGATGAGAGTCGTTCTCATCCACAACTATCAAAACCCTATCCCATAGCTGCTGAAGAAAGACAGAGCAAACAGTTCTTCACAGCTCGAGCAGTGATTTTCTTGCTTAATAAGAGTTTTTCAGTTTCATCGTGTCGTACTCTCAGGATCTCAAACATCACAAGCCCGTGTTGCGACAAGAAATTTTTTTCACCGGTGTTATACGGTCACAAGTAAAAACAAGGTAATAGTATAACACCATGCCAAGAGAAACGGACACTGCCACAAATACGGCCGTGATGTTTGAGATCCCGAGATACAATACGGATGGAAACTGGAAAACTCTTATTAAACAGAAAATCCTTTGCTCAATTAAAGGAAAACTTGTTTTGCCTTCCTTCGTCAAAGATGGACGAGATTTTGATAACGTGACGAGAAAGGCTCTCATCTTGTTTATATTTTAAGATGTTAACCACCAACCACAATACCCTATAAGCAAAGTACACTAAGAGTTTTCTTCCTAATTTTAGACAATGATTAGGAGTCTAATTCTTAGCAATACTTCCATCCAAGTCTTCCTAATTTTAGACATTCACCCCTCCCCCTTTAAATTTACACAAGATCCGACCTAAGGTGCATCTAGGTGCCAGATTGATATCGTGCGCTCAAACGTAGGCGACATACATCACCGTCCGCAATGCCGTCAATCGCCCAAAATGGGATCTAAAACCGGGAAGGTAGTGTGCGGTTCAATATGTTACATTATCGAGACATTCACCCCTTCCTCCCCTTTGAAATTAAAAAACCGCCTCAACAACATATGTTTCAAAAGAACTACCTAAAACTTCAAATTTAGTTCACCTTTTCCATCATGCAAATACACTAAAAAGGACTCGGTTCGTCTTGTATCCGCAAAGAGATGTTACAAGATTGAGACCATCTTTGGAATCCACAACCATAGGCATCAGAGTAGAGCAAACAAAGAAAACAAACTGGTTCAACCATAGGCATCCAAGTAGAGCAAACAAAGAAAAACAAGTTGTACTATAAAAGACTTGAAAATTAGATATTTAGTATACTTTTTCACTTGACTCTTTCGAGGATATTATAGACATTTATCAAAAGTCTACTAAAATGCAACCCTCTCTTTTGGGGCTCGAAGGTCAGCCAACTAGGTCCAATACCAATTTTGTAACAACAAATCTTATTTTTAATCCACATCCACCGTGTATTTTACACATACATCCTCACATTTGCTCCACATTTACATACAATCCTAAAAAGCGCGTAACCCCCCAAAAAAAAAAAAAACCAACAATAACCAATCATGACCAAAATCAACGGAAGAAACCTTAGGGCTGAGATACTAAATTATTGGAACTCTATTTCGAAAACCCAAATTATCAATTGAATTCATAACAGCTAACAAATGGCTCTAAATCCTAAATCCGAACTTTCGGTTAACGCTTTGTCCTCTTTCATTTTCTCAGCTCAAATTCAGTTCTAATTCCTTCCCATTTACCCAATTATCAATTGAATTCATAACAGTTAATACATCAGAAGAAGAAGAAAAGAACCTCGGGAGTTGATTTTTCCGGTGTGGAGAGGGAGAGAGAGACGGAGAGGGTGAAGAGGACGGCATCGGCGCGTCAATGCAGCCTCCGAGACGAAGATGGTGGAGAGGGTGGACGGCGAAGCTTCGTCATCGGAGAGGCTAGCGGAAGGCGTCGGTGTACGTGATCGTGAGCAAGGGAAGAGAGAGAGAGATGAGAGAGCGCTACGGCGTGAAGAGAGAGAGAGAGAGAGAGAGAGAGAGAGAGAGAGTAGAGAGAGAAATTAAGGCGTAAATGATTTTGGGGAGGGAAGATATATATTTATATTTAACATGACGGAATTATTCCGCCGCTAAAAATTAATTTTACCGAACGAATTAGAATTCGCCGCTAGAATTAATATTTAGCGCGGAATAATTCCGTCCCCTAATGTTAATTAATTTTAATTTAATAAATATCATTATTTTTATTTATATAAAACATGAAAAATTATTTTAAATAAAATATAACAAATTACTCACAAAAAATAAATATAAGTCAATAAATATTATTTTTTGAAAAATAAATAAATCATAAATTAAAATAAAATAAAAATAGAGCTAAATAAATTTAAAAAATCTAATTAACACCGACACAATTTATTCCGCCGCTACTACCACCACGTACAACCACTACTACCATACCAATACCACCACCACCACTCCACCACTACTATCACTACCACTACCACCATTACTATACCGCCACAACTATTACTACTACCACCACTACTACTACCTACCACTACGCACCACCACCACCGCGGTATCACCACTACCATCACTATTATCACTACCACCACTACCACCTTACCACCACCACCACTACCACCACTACTACTACCATCACTAATACCACTACCACCACCACCACACCACCACCACCACCACCACCACCACCACCACCACCACTACTACTACTACCATCACTACTATATATCACTACCACTACTACGACCACCACTATCACTACCACCACCACTACTACAACTACTACCGCTACTACCACCACTACTACCACTACCTCATACTATTACTACTACCATCACTACCACCACCACTACTACTACCTTACACTACTTTCACTACTACTACTACTACCACACTACCGCCACTACTACTACTACCACTACCACCACTACTACCGCTACTACCCCAACCCCTAAACCCTAAATCATATATTTATACCCCTAAACCCTAAACTCTAATCCTAAGCCTAAACCCTTAATCATATACTTATACCCCTAATCCCTAAACTCTAACCCTAACCCTTAAACCCTAAACCCTAAATCTCAAATCTCATATACTTATACCCTAACCCATAAACCCTAAATCATATACTTATACCCCTAAACCCTAAACTCTAACCCCTAAACCCTAAACCCTAAATTTCAAATATCATATACTTATACCCTAAATCATATACTTTATACCCCCAACAGTCGGTTATTTAACCAGTTATAACCGTTTGAAATTCTAGTCAGTTTTTTAACGTTTCTAGTTAGTTTTTTAGAATTTTAGTCAGTTTTTTAACGTTTTCAGTTAGTTTTTTAGAATTTCAGTCAGTTTTTTAACGTTTTCAGTTAGTTTTTTAGAATTTCAAAAGTTTTTTAACGTTTCCGCTAGTTTTTTAGAATTTCGATTGACTTTTTAATATTTTCAGGTTAGTTTTTTAATGTTTTCGATTCTGTTTTTTAACGTTTCGGTTAGTTTATTGAAATTCCATGATCGCTTTTTAACGTTTTCGCTAGTGTTTTAGAATTTAGTTTCAATTTTTAAACGCATTTTCGGTTAGTTTTTTAACGTTTTTTAGTTAGTTTTTTAACATTTTCGCTAGTTTTTCAAAATTTCGGTTAGTTTTTTGAAATTCCAAATGCAATTTTATAATGTTTCTAGTTAATTTTTTAATGTTTTCAGTTAGTTATTTTGTTAATTAGTTCTAAAAATAATTAAAAATTAAATATTATAATCATCGACGAAATAATTAAATACGTCGTGATAAATTAAAAAAATAAAAAAACAAAAATAATTTATCACCGATGCAATAATTCTGTCGATGTTTAACTAAAAATAATTAAAAATTAAATGCTATAATCACCGACGGAATAATTTCGTCGCTGATTAATTAAAAATAAATAAAAACGAAATGTTATAATCACCGATGAAATAAATCTGTCGCAGATAAATTAAAAAAAAATAAAAAAAATTAATTTATCACCGACGGAAATATTCCGTCGCTGATTTATTTAAAAAAACTTAAAAAATATTTAATTTCCACCGACGGAATAATTCTGTCGCTGTTTAATTAAAAATAATTAAAAATAAAATGTTATAATCACAGATTCGAATATTTCCTCGTCAAACGATAAATAAAAAAAATAAAAAACAAAATTAATTTATCACCGAAATACTTAAATATTCCGTCGGTTTATTTAAAAAAAAATAAAAATATTAAATTTTCATCCGACGAATAATTCCGCCGCCGAGAAAGTATTAGCGAAGGAATATTCCGTCGGTAATCTAGGGCGCCAATTTATTGGCGGGGAATGAAACGAATATTCGACGAATATTCGTTTTTAATAACAGACTCCCGCCGACTGAATTCAATTCCATCGGTAAAATTGACGCCAAAATTATTCCTTGTCGCTATAGTATAATTTTCGTCCGCTTATATAGCGACGGAATGATTCCGCCGCCGGTCATTCGTTCGCTAAAGACACGAGTTCTAATAGTGTTAGTAACAAAAAGCATATGGACTTATTTAAATTCAAGCATACTCATTTCTCCTTTAATGAATGTAAACCTCTTGAAGTCAAGAGCCTTTGAGAGGATGTCAGCAATTTGATTTTCTGTTCCCACATGCTCTAAATGGATGTTCCCCTTTTCCACATGTTATTTGAGAAAATGATACTTGATGACTATGTATTTGGTTTTTGAGTGCATGACAGGGTTGTTGGAGACTGAAATTGTTGAGGAATTGTCACACATGATTGGGCAATTTCCTTCATTGATTCCATAGTCCACCAACTGTTGCTTCATCCAAATTATTTGACAACAACTTCCCGGTAAGCAATATATTCAACCTGTGTATTTGAAGCTGAAACCGAGGCTTGCTTTTTTCTTTGACGAAGCAACTAGTTTATTTCCAAGGAAGTGACAAGTTCCACTAGTGCTTTTCCTGTCCTATGGTACAAGGCGATAATGCATATGAATAACCTACAAATTCGAACTTCGAATCATTGGAATACCAAAGTCCAAGATTAGTAGTTCCAGAGAGATGGCGGATTATACGCTTGTTTATATCCTTGTGCAACCGGCCTCGCTTTGTTCGGTGTTGCTTCCATTCTCATCCATCTTGTTTCTAAACACCCATTTTGTACCTATAACTCCTTGATCATGAGGTCTAGAAACTAATGTTCAAACCTTACATCTTTCAAACTGGTTTGAGTTCTTAACTTGCATTTCAACAACCCAACTTGAATCTTGTAGTACTTCATCAACTTATGTAGGAAGAGTTTATGACTTATGACTCCCCACAAATCATTTTTTGAACCATTTGATTTCATTTTAGATAAAATAAGTCATAAGTCATGTACAAGCCAATTAAAGCACAACTCCTTTATAAGTCATAAAGCATTAAGCCAAGTGCTGAATAAAAAAACACGTATGAATAGTAAAAATAATAATAAAATAATAATAATAATAAAATAATAAAATAATAAAATAATAAAATAATAAAATAATAAAATAATAAAATAATAAAATAATAAAATAATAAAATAATAAAATAATAAAATAATAATAATAAAATAATAATAATAAAAATAATAAAATAATAATAATAATAATAAAATAATGAAGTAATAATAATAATAAAATAATAATAATAATAATAATAATAATAATAATAATAAAAAAATAATAAAAATAATAATGATAATAATTTAAAATAATAATAATACTAATACTAATAAAAAATAAAAATAATAAAAAATATTATTAATAATAATAATAATAATAAATAATAATAAAAAAATAATAATAACAAAAATAAAAATAAAAATAATAAAAATAAATAATAATAATAATAATAATAATAATAAAATAATAATAAAAATAATATAATAATACTAATAATAATTATTATAATTGCATTCAACATTTTTCTGTTTATTAATCAAACAAATACTAACTTTGCAATGACTCAGAGCACTTCAAAAAAACTAAATCAAACAACATCGACATTTGAGAGGTGATTGCGACTTCACGAAACTCCTGGGATAAACCTTTGTTGCATTATGAGTTTGATGAGTATCTTCTATTGGTACATCATTAGATCCTTCAGTGAAGTCATTTAATGTAAGTTAACGACGAAGTTCAATTTGCTTAGTGGGTGAATTCTCATCTAAATCATCCCTTGGAGTTGCAAGTGCAACTGGAATTTCGGATGCGGTTTCAAAATTATTCTCGAGGGAGGAGGTTCGGTTGAGGTTGATGGATTTCATTGAGTTGGAGTGATTTTGAGGTTCTTGATTTGGCTTTGTGTGAGATTTTGAAAGTTTCACCTATTTCATTAGACTCGACAAAATCACGGTAACATTTGGAGCCAAATGTGGATAAAGGAGAGAATGTTCATCAAAATTAACATAGACATATTCTACTATCTTTAAGATAGATTTATTAAAAAAACGAAAAGCTTTAGAATATTTAGCATACCCAACAAAAATACCTTCATCAGCCTTAGATCCAAATTTACCTTTGTTTTCTCTTCCATTGTAGAGTATAAAACATTTCAAACAAAGATTTTGAAAAAGACAACGCTGGGGGTTCTTCCTCTTCAAAGTTCATATGGAGTTTGGTTGTAGGTTTTGTTGATGCAGGGAGCAATTTGGAGTGAAGCATGCTTGTGTTATTTTCCCACCCAAAATACTTCGAGGAAGCTTGGCTTCGAAATCATAGAAAAATTGTTGTGGAACACCAAAGAATAGAAAAATTGTGATCAATTCCATGGTCCGCGACAATACCGGAGCAACACCGTTATTTTTGAATTATGTTCCATTATTAGACCTTACACTAACGAAGCATCTTCCTTTTGGGTTTGGAGCCGCCCTAAAGAGTGAGGTTAGAATTTCATAGCAATCATCTTTTGTGATCATCATTTATACCCACATATATCTTGAATAATCATCTACTACTACTAAAGTATATATGTTTCCTTCATTGATAACAAAGTGATAACGGGTCCAAACAAATCTATGTGAAGCAGGTTGTAAACATCATGAAGTTATGAGCGGTCTTCTTGGTGTAGACACCCCATTCTGAACCCATCGGATCACATTTATACCGCTCTAAGTCTCGCTTTGTGTCAAGAAGTAGAAATCCACCATTTCGTCATGTTTCGTTAAGTTTTGGCTAACCACCGTTAGTTTGGGACTAAATTGCATACGAGATAACGAGGGAAGGGCAGAATTGTCCACAGACTGCATTATCTCGCGCGGAATAGCATGTCTCGCGCGAGATAAAGGAGTTCTGCAGAATGCAGATAGCAGTTTCCTCGTCGATTTCAACCTCTTTCGGGATAAAATTTCATCCATCCGGCCAGCCAATGAATTTTGGAGTCTGGAACCTTCCCAAGGTGTTTGATCTCATCTTCAACACCTCTCCAACACCTATAAATACCTGAAGACTTTCAGTATTTCAGAGGTCCACAATCCCCCAATATTTACTAGTTTCTCTCCTTGAAAGATTCCTGTAAATCACCCCTAAAATCACCTAAAGTTTGATTGTCAACCTTGTTGATAAATAAACATCAAGATCCAAATCAAGGACTAAGGTGAAGCTCTGTCCGTGTCAAGGTTCGACTCTAAACTTGAGTCGAAACTCTGCCCGAATCACCTCACGCAAGGTAACCTCTATTTCCTTTCTAACTGATTGTTAGAGTGGTATAAATACATCGAATCTAGGATCGGCCTAGAGCCTCCCGAAATCATGGGGATGGTCTCGAAGCAATCGATCCTATATTCCGTTTAACCCCGTTAAATGGATTTTTATTTTTTTATTTAAAATCTTCTTCTTTTGAAAACCTCTCTTTTCTTTAGCAAGACCGATCTCCGGATTGGGTGGAATGGGTGCTCCTTGACCTTCCCATTCCATAACCTAAGCCCCGAACCCAAAATCTCTTTCAAAATGGTTTTTCTATGTTTCCAAATGAATAATATAGGTGGCGACTCAAAAGATGTTTAAAAAGGGTAAAGAAATTCGCGCATCGCTACAGTGGCGACTCCGCTGGGAACAATTAATTAAGAGGCTCTTAAACTTGCGTCAAAATTAAAAGAGAGGTTTTCAAAACAAAATAAAAAAATTCATTTCTTTTGCTCCAGATCAGACATATCTCGCACGAGATATCTTATCCCGCGCGAGATATTGCTTCGGCAATCTGGTGTTTTCTGGTTTTCCCTGTTCATCTCAAAGTCCAAGACAAGAGTCGAACACGCAAGGGGGATCCCAGAATTCATTATCTGCAGAGTTCCCTCATCTTAAGGCCTCCTTTAAGATGTCAAACTCGAATCCGTACTTTAGTTTAAATAATTGATTGTTATTTATAAACTGCGTGTGATTGGATTTTATTTTATTAAAGTCCGATCCATTGAGGATTCGAAAGTTGTAATTAATTTATTCATCTCTCTCTCTCTCTCTCTCTCTCATTATTTGGAACTACAATTGGCCTGAGTCTTCCTAAATTGGGAGAAACGTAGGCAACCATTTGGTGCGGCCACTATTTGTTTTTCTTTCTTTTTTTCAAAAAAAAAATCTCTATTTTTATCTATCACCTAGATTGACTATCACACACGCGCACTCATGTTATATCTGTCATTGCACTGCATACTGTAGACACCCCATTCTGAACCCATCGGATCACATTTATACCACTCTAAGTCTCGGTTTGAGTCAAGAAGTGAAAATCCATCATTTCGTCATGTTTCGTTATGTTTTGACTAACCACCGTTAGTTTGGACTAAACTGCATACGAGATAACGAGGGAAGGACAAAATTGTCCACAGACTGCAATATCTCGCGCGGAATAGCGTGTCTCGCGCGAGATATTGGTGTTTTTCAGCATGCAAATGACAGTCTCCTCGGCGATTTCAACCTCTTTTCGGGATAAAACTTTATCCATCTGGCCAACCAATGATTTTAGAGTCTGGAACCTTCCTAGGAGTGTTTTACCTCTCCACCTACACCTCTCCAATACCTATAAATACTTGGTGACTTCCAGTATTTCAGAGGTCTGGAAAAATCCCATCAATTCCCCTACATTTACTGGTTTCTCTCCTTGAAAGATTCCTGTAAATCACCCCTAAAATCACCTCAAAGTTTGTTTGTCAACCTTGTTGATAAGCAAACATCAAGATCCGAGTCAAGGACTGAGGCGAAACTCTGTCCGTATCAAGATTCGATTCTAAACTTGAGTCGAAACTCTGCCCGAATCACCTCACGCAAGGTAACCCCTATTTCCTTTCTAATTGATTGTTAGAGTGGTATAAATACATAGAATCTAGGATCGGCCTAGAGCCTCCCCAAATCATGGGGATGGTCTCGAAGCAATCGATCCTACATTCCGTTTAACCCCGTTAAATGGATCTTTATTTTATTTTTTTCTATTTAAAATCTTCTTCTCTTTTGAAAACCTCTCTTTTCTTTAGCAAGACCGATCTCCGGGTTGGGTGGAATGGGTGCTCCTTGACCTTCCCATTCCATAACCTAAGCCCCGAACCCAAAACTCTTTCAAAATGGTTTTTCTATGTTTTCCAAACGAATAATATAGGTGGCGACTCAAAAGATAAATAAAAAGGGGATGATCAAAATCCGCTCAACGCTATAGTGGCGACTCCGTTGGGGACAATAAAATTAAGAGGCTTAAACTTGCGTCAAAATTAAAAGAGAGGTTTTAAAAAAAATAAGAATTCATTTTTTTGTTCTCAGATCAGGCATATCTCGCACGAGATATCTTATCTTGCGCGAGACGTCGTCTCAACAATCCGTGGTTTTCTGGTTTTCCATGTTCATCTCACAGTCCAAGACGAGAGTCAAACTCGCAAGGGGGGTCCCAGAATTCATTATCTGCAGAGTTCCCTCATCTTAAGGCCTCCCTTAAGATGTCGAACTCAAATCCGTATTTTAGTTAAATAATTGATTGTTATTTATAAACTGCGTGCGATTGGGTTTTATTTTATTAAAGTCCGGTCCATTGGGGATTCGGGAGTTGTAATTAATTTATTCATCTCTCTCTCTCCCTCATTATGTGGAACTACGACGGCCTGAGTCTTCCTAAATTGGGAGAAACGTAGGTGTTATGGGTAAAATTCAGGATTGATACATCTTGAGTTTTTATCAGCATGTCATCATCTTCACACTCGAGGGCAAGGTAAAAATTATTTATTTAAAACAATTATTTATTTCTGTTATATTTAATCACAGGGATAAAA
The DNA here is from genome assembly GCA_022495995.1 of Adenophora triphylla var. japonica. Taxonomy (NCBI): domain Eukaryota; kingdom Viridiplantae; phylum Streptophyta; class Magnoliopsida; order Asterales; family Campanulaceae; genus Adenophora; species Adenophora triphylla. The sequence goes on from JAFEMH010003750.1 coordinate 115,523, forward strand.
AAGCACGTGAGAAAAGCCATGACCAACAGACTCCTTTCAACGGATCGGAAGACTAAGTTAAGATGAAGATGACTTACCGAGATTGTAGGGGAGTTGGTTAGGATTTGATTTTTTCTGTTTTCTTTTTATTATTTAAAGCTCATAGATGGAGAGAAGAGGACACGAACACATATACACACGCATTACACTCACATAGCTCAAGAACACGTTGTAATCCGCCATAGCTTTCTACCTTGTAATTCATTGATAATACAATTGTTTGGGAAGGTAGGTGTTCATAATCACCTCCCGAAGTTTTGTGCCGGCGAGATAGTTATCTCAAGGGTTTTCCTCGTTACATGATCGAGCCATCTTGATTACATTATTGTACCAATTTTATTCCATTGTACCCTCCTTTCTTTCATTTCAAATTTCTTCATTGTTGATTGTTTTTTACCAAAACAGTTTGGCGCCCACCGAGGGGCCATTGGTTTTTTAATTGGTTCAAAATCCTTACGTTTCTACCATGTCTACCCAACCTTTGACTTCTGCCGTCACCAAAGCCCTTCCTAGCAGCGTGAATCCTCAAACCAGTAGCCGATCGACAACCGGAGGCCAAGAAACATTGCCTCCTCCTCCTCCTGTGAATTCTGGCAAGAAGCAGATGTCGACATCTCCTGATCTTGAGATCAAGAACATGCTGATGCAGATGAAGAATCAGCTAGATCGTCAACAGAATAGCACCTCCGTGGTAGCCGAAAGCTTGATCAAAGTGCAAAAGGAGCAGGAGTTACTTTCCAAAAGAATGGATAATGTTTCTCCTTACCGTCCTAGAGTCCTTGATTTCAACATTGGGGATAGCTCTCAAACTTTCAATGAATTCCTACCAATGGCTTCATCTATAAGGATGTCAACATCTTCCCCTCCCGTTACTACTTCTGTGGCAATGTCAACACCTTTGCTACCAGAACCTACAGGATGACCTTTCCAGAAGGGCCCATCTTCACTAATAGCACTGTTCTGACATCCTCTACAGATAATGCTAATCCTTTCGTTAATTTCAATAATAATCCTATTTTAGATAATACTGCTCGTACTACTAACCCTTTTGCAGGAACCTATATTGCAAATCAGCTTCAGGAATTGCGAGATATGATCATGAATGTACCAAGTGTCACCCCGCCTATCCAGCAAGTCTCCCCAACATGCTACAATCAATCTCACTTTACTCCAGCTATTGCGCATGTGGACATCCCGAAAGGATTCAGCGTTCCTGCCATGAAATTGTATGATGGAAGTTCTGATCCTGAGGAGCATGTCGCCCACTACCATGAAAAGATGGAGATTGTTCACATCCCGCTCCAGTTTCGTGAGGCTTGTTTGTGTCGAGGGTTCGGTTCGACGTTGGTAGGACCGGCATTAAAGTGGCTGATCCGTCAACCTCCTGGTTCTATTGGATCGTTTGCTCAACTTGTCAACCTCTTCAACAATCAATTTTCTTGCAGCCGGCAATTTGAAAAGCTCACCAGCGACCTTTATTGTATCACTCAGCAACCCACGGAAGCATTAAAAGACTTCGTTAATAGGTTTAATAAAGAAGTCTTGGAGATCCCCTACCTGGACATGGCAACAGCTGCAGAAGCCTTCAAAATGGGCTTGAAGAAGGATTCCCCTTACTATGAAGATCTAGTAATGAACCCGTGCAAGAAAATGGAAGATATCCGAAATCGGGCTCTAAGATTTATTAGGCTAGAAGAGGACAAGGCGCAGCAATCTAAGAATCCTGACAAAGCTTCAACATATGACCACCCTGACAGGAAGATAGAATCATCTCACCAAAGACAGAACAGATCCAGACCCTATCAGAGAAATGACCATAACAAAGTCAATTATGTGGAAGATGATGGGGATGATGATATTGAATCTCCTAAAATATCTGATTATTGTTTTTCTGTGGATGTTTCAGGTGTTCTCTGTGCAATGAGCAATCTTGGAGATAAAGCAAGGTGGCCTCGAAAGACTGACAAGTCATCCGGCTGGAAGGACAAATCCAAATGGTGTGCCTATCATGAAGACTTTGGACATCTTACCGAAGATTGCATCGCCTTAAGGAGAGAGATTAGTTACCTGTTGTCTAAAGGACATCTTAAAGAGCTCCTTGGGAACCGCAAGACCAAGATGGAGAACAAAGAACCCGTTGCAACCAGACCACCATCTCCTCCATCGGTAACAAAGGTAATTAATGTTATTAGTGGTCGTTCTGATATTTGTGGTACTTCTTATTCTGCAGCTAAGAGATTCGCTAAGCAATCTAAGGATGAGAAACCCGAGAGATCCTCCAAGATGTCACAGCTCACATCTCAAGATGCCACATTTTCATGTAGATTGTCTCTTTAGGAACACTCCGTGACCGGTCGGTTTGACTTGGTGATCTTTTCTTGTTTTTGACCAAAATAAATCCATGTAAAATTGACAATAAAGAAGGACTCGGAAAAGTCCCTCGAAAAAGTCCCTTCGGAAAAAAGTCCCTTCGAAATGACCCTTTCGGAAGTCCCTTTAAAAGAAAAAAAAAAGAATATATCCTTCAAAAACAATCTTACATGGCTTTGTTTTACAAAAATAGGATTGATTGCTTAGTCGTTAGGTTATGATAAAGGCCTTAGAAACCCCTCAAAACGGATTTTCCGTTCCGACCAAAAATTAGGTTTAATAAAAATCAACTTTCCGTGTGATTGTCTCGTGCGGGACTAAATGTCTCGCGCGAGATAATGCCTCTGTTTGCTGTCATTGAGCCTGAACCGTTTAAGCCTGCTTCCGACTCGTTGGGGCTAGATATGATCCTGACGTCATCTCTGCATCTCTTCTGTCAGTTTTCCGAAGCTATTCAACTTCAAGACTCCCAACACAATGTCCGGCATCGACGATATTCCGGGTAATGAAACTTTGTCCGAAAACAACCACAAACTTCTGGAAGAAGCCAATGATCGCCTAGAAGTGCAAGCTACCCAAATCCACACTCTTGTGGAAGAAATCCAAGAACTTAGGGCAGCACTAGCCAACAAAGAAAAGAAGAAGAAAAATGATTCCTCCTCTGAAGAAGAGGAATCATACACCAAGAAGGCCGAGGGTCACCGCCAAAATAGAAGCAAGAAAAAGAAGTACGAGTCTAGCTCGTCATCTTCCTCCTCTGACAACGAAAGCTACACATCCAAGAAAGAAAGCAAAGGGGAAAGCAAGAACGAACCCCTCACCAGCCATGTTAGAAAAGAAGCTTGCATCCCTCGATGTGAGTAAGGGAGCCTCGCTCTCTATTGATTATGACACCCTTCGTAAATCCATGTCCAAGCTTCCTAGAAAGTACAAAACACCTGACATTACGAAATTCAATGGCACCACCTGTCCCAAATCACATTTGGAGACCTACTCTTGGGCCATGCGTATGGGTGTTGATGACAACCTGTTAGCCCAATGCTTTCCATAAACCCTCGATGGTGCCGCTAGGGATTGGTACATGACTTTCCCACTCTCTACAAGACTCGACTGGCCACTCGCTAGTTGTACTTTCCAAAAGCAATATGAGGACAACCTTACTTACCGCACCACTAGAAGGGATCTTGAACAAACCAAGCAGCTTCCGAATGAATCCTTCACAGATTTTGTCAAAAGGTGGAGGACCAAACTGACTGAAATCGTTGATAGGCCCAGCCTAGACGAACAAATCCACATCCTCATACAATGTCTTAAGGAGGAGTATCAAGACAAACTCGCGGGCAACTACTTTCCTAGCTTCGCCGAACTCCACAAGTCGGGTATATGGTTAGATGACCTCATCAAGCAGAAAAGGGAAGCCAAGAAAGAAAGTGGATTCCGTTACAACAAGAGATCCTCTTCCTCTTCCAACCCAAGGACACTTCTGTTAATGCTATTGTCTTCAATCATCTCGGAAATGGTAAGTACTCTGCGATACCTCCACCACAAAAGAAGAAAAGGGATAGGCATTATGACAAGCTTGAAGGGATCACTCAAGAAGAACTCTTCGAGGTACTCGTCAAGAATGGAAAAATCAAACCAAGAGAAGGTGGACCTCCAAAGAAAGATCTCCCTGCCAATCATGCTCATCATCTCTTCTGCAAGTACCACAACTTCACCGGCCACGACACCAACTCATGTTTCCACTTGAAAGACGTCATCCAAGATTTGTTTGACGATAAAGAGATAGGACTACCTAATGTTGTTACTAATCCTTTACCAAACAATGAAGTCAATTTGATAGAAGTATAAAGTAGCTTCAAGGACCCTACTCGTCTGACCACAACTGTGGACGAGAGCCCTTTTGAATTTAATAAATCTTCTTTCTGTTATATGATGTCTTGGGAGGAAATCTTAGAACAAAAGGAAAAAGGGTCTAAAACAGTCAATCTCCTCACACGATCCGGTCGTGTGATCATCAACAAAGATCCAAGGGACGAAAGCCCTCCTAAACAAGCAAAAGCTTCATCATCAAACGAACCAGACGACCCTCTCTTAACTCAGCTAAAGAAGACACAAGCAAACATCTCAGTTTGGGATCTCATAGGGGCTTCTCACAAGCATTGTGAGATGTTGAAAAAGGTATTGGCTCAAATGACCATTTCCTCGGAAGCAACACCCGAAGAGCTCACTCAAATGATCGGTCAAGTACAATTTAGCAACGTCATCACTTTCACCGACTTGGATCTCCCATCCTATGGGAACAATCATTATGAGGCCCTCTACATAACTGCTAAGGTGAATGGATACCGAATGCCACGCATTTTGGTCGACAATGGTTCTGCAATCAATGTCCTTCCAAAGAAGGCCTTATCATCATTAGGCCTCACCCACAAAGACCTTAAGCCATCTGGAAACCTTCCTGTTTGGAGAATGATCCAAGCAAAAGGATACTTCCCTGGCTTGGGACTTTGAAAACACTTACAAGGGGTAACAGAACCACCATCGGTTCCCTCACCACACACAAAGCATGGTCTAGGATACATCACTTCGATCCATGATGGAGATGACGAAGAAGAGTGGGACTTCACTCAAGTCAAGTGGGAAGTGAATGAACGCTCGCCGAAAAAATGAAAATAAGGAGTCGCCACGCCATTTTTAAGGAAACATTGAAAACCTTTTAAAAGAGAAAATGGGTTCGGGGGTCAGGTTACGTGTTGGGAAGAACCGAGAGTTCACCCAACATGCCTCGCCCGTAGACGAGTCTTTCTATTGTTCAACATCCAAAACATTCATAAGTGTGTGCAATTGTGTGAGACAAAATATGTATAAAATGCATTTTAATGCTTTATTGATAAATTGCGAGGTATACAACTTGTGAGCCACTTATTTTGGGGGGCCACGTCCCGATTACAACGAGGCAAACAGATTACAACTGAAACAGACCATCTGCAGTGTGACTTAATGTGTCGCGTGACACAGGACCAGTGAGGGTCAAGTGTGTCATGCGACGCATTGGGCCAACTTGCAAAGGCTTACAAATGCAAGATTACAAAGGAAATGCATAGCAACAACAAGGTCTGGATTAATTACAGTGGAAACAAACCAATAGCAACAACGAGGTTAACCAAAAATGGAACAAACAACAATAACGAGATTGCAGAGATGGAAATATCAAATTGCAACGAGACAATATCATCACCTAGATGTGGATAAACACATTTGAGAGAATGAATATGATTGATTCAATCTCTATTTGGTTCTTAGACAAACTAGTATCAAACAAGAGCTCAAGCAAACGAATCACAGCATAATACTGGGAACAGACATAAGACTATGGTGTTGTGGGTTTCAGCATGGTGACATTTTCAGTTGATCCTGCATATCAAGATGTCATTCGACTGTAAGTATTGTTTTAATATTTACTTATTTAATATTTCCTAATATATTTATTCTTATTTTCCAGTAATTAAGAGAGAAGAAATGCGGGATATTCTCCAGCACGTTCAACATACCTTCAACGGCTAGGGCGACTTGGTCTCACGGAGGTTGAAAGGATAAACTTATATCCCGAGATTGTAGGAACCGTATTTGACTCCTTCATATTTATTTATATTTAAGGGGAAATGGAGATGGAACACACTAATGCTCAGACGCACACACACTCTACGCACGAACTGATTGTAATTCTCTCCATTCTCTTCCAAAGTTGTACTCATAATCATCATAGTGAAACTTTTATGGTTGGAGACCTAACTCCCGGGGTTTTTTCCAAAGAGGTTATCACCTCCAAGGTTTTCCTCGTTAACAAATCGTGGTGTCATTATTTCTTTTTCTTGCTTTTGTTCCATATAGTCGAATTCCACAGTCCCCTCCTTATTGTTCAATCCACACACTAAACAAAGTTAAGATTCAACTCTATTGTTTTTTCTACCAAAACAATTTGGCGCCCACCGAGGGGCCTCGTGGTTTATCGATTATTTGGATCATTTCCTAAGCAAATTCATTATGTCTGCACCCCCCAATGTGTCCACCGCCGGCAAGAGTCCCGCCATTGTTCCCACATCAGGAGGAAGAACCAGCTTGTTACCACCACCTCCTCAGACCGGACCTCAGCCAACTCAACTTATGAAGACTCTACAAAAGGGAACAACCTCTTCCAATGTAGATGCTGACATCCGGAGTATCCTGACCAGGTTGAATCAAAGGTTGGACCAGCAAGACAGCAACTCGAAGGTGCTGACCAATTCCATGATTAAGATGCGAGAAAGATCAAGCACTCATTGCGTCTCGGCTTGACAACATATCACCACTGCGTGCAAGGGTTCTCAACTTTGACAACACCGGAGGATCTACATTTCAGAGTGAATTCATCCCAATGGGCAGTCCTCCTCAAACTCATCCGTTGACATCCTTAATGATGTCGACATCCTTGCCCGGGGACACCCCATTGACGCCATCTTCCCGCAGATTCACCCCGTTCATTCCATTCATTGACAACACTTGTCACGACTACTACGGACAACTCTGGTTTGCTAAATAATCTTTTTAATAATAATAATTTCAATCGTATTCCTATGGCCGACCCTTTTGCAGAAACCCACTAGCTAAAGAGCAAGATCTTTGAATCTCGTAGAGCCGATAATGAACGTGCCGGGCGTAACTCCTCCAATCCAACCTGTGACTCAAAACTGCTACAATCAATCCCGGTTTGTCCCAAAGAATTGCAAATGTTGACATCCCAAAGCGTTTCGGTGTACCATCTATGAAGTTGTACGACGGCACCACGGACCCAGGAGCATGTTGCACACTATCAAGAAAAGATGGACATAATTCATATTCCTCTTCAATTCCGGAGGCTGCTTATGCAGGGGATTTGGATCAACCTTGTCCGGACCAAATTTCTCAAATGGTTGATTAGGCAACCTCTAGGTTCAATTGGTTCTTACGCCCACTTATCAACATGTTCTATAACCAATTCTCATGCGATGACAATTTGAAAGGTTGACAAGTGATCTCTACAATGTGACCCCGGCCTAATGAAACTCTAAAGGATTATGTCCACCGGTTCAATAAGGAAGTGCTAGAAATTCCCAATCTTGACATGTCGACGACCTACGTAAGCATTCAAAATGGGGTGAAGAAAGATTCACAGTATTATCAAGATTTGGTGATGACTCCTTGTAAGCGGTTGGAAGAAGTCGGGAAGCAGGCGGTGAGATTCATAAGACCCAGGAGGAAGACGAGCTGCGAAGATCGAAGTCCTCATCCAAGATGTCGACATATGACAACCCCGACAGAAAGACGGAATCGTCCCATCGCAGGAACCACCGTTCCAATCCTTATCCGAGAATTGACACTAGCAAAATTAATTCAATAGACGGTGAGGATGAAGATAACGATAATGTGCCTAACATTTCTGATTATTGTTTTTTTGTTGACATTTCAGGTATACTCTGTGCAATGGGCAACCTTGGGGACAAAGCCAGATGGCCAAAGAAGACGGACAAAGCCACAAGATGGCATGACAAATCAAAATGGTGCGCTTACCATGAAGACTTTGGACATGTTACTGAAGATTGCATAGCACTAAGGAAGGAGATCAGTTACTTGCTTTCGAAAGGACATCTTAAGGAGTTGCTGGGATCTAGGAAGAAGAAGGCTGAAAATGCGGAAGCTCCTCATGAAGCCGAAAGACCGCTTTCTCCCCAAAGATCAACGAAGGTGATCAATTTTATCGGAGGTTCAGTAAATATGTGGAACATCCTATTCTCCGCAAAACGACATGCTAAGAAGTCAAAGGAGGAAAAACCGAAAGACTACAGGATTCCGACACCTTGGGATCCAATCACCTTTGATGAAAGCGACCGAGATAATTTGCTGGAACCCCATCACGACGGTCTAGTTATTTCCTTGCAGATCGCTAATGTACAATCCGGCGCATCCTAGTTGATGGGGGTAGCTCACATTAATCTTATTATGTTAGGGACCCTTAAGGAAATGAACATCCCGAATCGGAGATCATTAAGAAGTCCTCAGATCTTTGGTAGGCTTCAAATGGTGAAGTCAAAGAAACGGTGGGAGAGATAAAGCTTCCAATATACTCGAAAGGGCCTCAACACCATGGAACGGTTCTGCGTAATTGATTGCGCAACATCCTACAATGTCATCTGGGAAGACCGCGGATTCATGGAATGAAGGCCGCACCTCCACTTACCATCAGTGTGTGAAGTTTCCAACACCTTGGGGTGTCGCTAAGATTTACAGTGATCAACAGGTGGCCAAGGAATGTTATAAAACATCAATGAAGGCGTCAACATCTCCAAAACAAGCATAGCAATTACCGAGCAAAGTACGTGAAGTCCTGGAAGCTAGGGAGGATGATGTGAAAGAAGTATTGCTAGACTCTTCCAACCCGGACATCAAGGTACTTATTAGCACTGACATCCCGACAGATATAGAAGAGAAGCTGGTGGAGCTATTAAGAAGCAGAATAAAGAGTTTTGCTTGGAAACACGATGATATGACAGGCATTAGCAAAGATGTCATCACTCACAAACTTAACGTAGATCCTAGCTTCAAACCAGTACACCAGAAACGTAGGAAGTTTGCAAAAATGAGAAACCAGATCATCAAGGAAGAGGTAGAGCGCCTACTCAAAGCCAACATGATACGAGAGGTCAATTATCCAAGGTGGTTAGCAAACGTGGTTGTGGTAGAAAAGAGAAACGGGAAATGGCGAGTTTGTGTCGACTTCACCGACCTGAATAAAGCCTGTCCAAAAGATCCTTTTCCTTTGCCACATATAGATTCGTTAGTTGATGCCACCTCCGGGCATGAACTCCTCACATTCATGGATGCATCCTCAGGATTTCAACAAATTCAGATGGAACCATCTGACCAAGACGACACCGCCTTCATAACACCCACAGGTATTTATTGTTATATTGCCATGCCTTTTGGACTAAAAAATGCAGGTGCAACGTATCAAAGGCTCGTCAACAAGATGTTTAAAGATCAGATTGGGGACACAATGGAGGTATACATCGACGACATGATGGTAAAGTCCAAGAAAGCCGAAGATCACATAAGCAACCTCTCTCAAGCCTTTGACATCTTGGACTGTTTCAATATGAAACTAAATCCAGCTAAATGCAACTTTGGAATGAAGGCCGGGAAGTTCTTGGGTTACATGGTTACTAAAAGAGGCATTGAAGCCGCTCCAGAACAGATACGTGCTATTATCAACCTGTCATCACCTCAATCTGTCAAGGACGTCCAAAGGTTGACGGGAAAGATTGCTGCACTTACCAGATTCATTTCAAAATCCTCAAATCGATGCAAACCTTTCTACGACATCTTGAGGAAGAACAATAAGTTCCAATGGGAGGACCAACATGAAGAAGCCTTTCAGAGCTCAAACTTACCCGTCAACACCTCCGTTATTGGCGTCAAACCTCAAGAGGAGGAACATCTTTACATCTACCTGGCGTATCCGAAGGTGCTGTAAGTGCAGTCTTGGTGACAGAACGAGATGGTAATCAGCAACCCGTCTACTATATAAGTAAGACACTCCTAGATGCGGAGATCAGGTATTCTCATTTGCAAAAATTAATTCTAGTTTTGATAACTGCTTCTATTAAATTAAGGCACTACTTTGAAACACATACTATAATTGTACGCACTAACTATCCTATTAAGAATGTTATGAGAAAACCAGAGATGTCAGGTCGAATGGCAAAATGGTCTGTACAATTAAGTACATACGACATCAAATATGAGCCCAGAACTGCAATAAAATCCCAAGCCCTAGCTGATTTTGTGGCTGATTTCAGTCCAACCCTGCAACAAGAAGTGGAATTGGAAGTACAGCAACTTCAAGATGATGACATCCTAAAAATTTGGACTCTCTACACATACGGTGCTTCTAACATGAGAGGTACAGGTCTCGGAGTTGTACTAAAATCGCCACAAGGGGACATAATATCACAATCCATCAGTTGCAGTTTCAAGGCTACCAACAATGAAGCAGAGTATGAGGCACTAATCGCAGGTTTAACAGCAGCCCAGGACCTAGATGTCAAGCATATCCGGGTGTTCATGGATTCTTTGCTAATTGTTAACCACTACAACGGATCCTACACAACGAAAAATGCTAAGATGACGACATATTTGGGAATTGTAAAAATTCTTTCGGCCAAATTCAAATCATTTTCCTTAGAACAAATCCCACGAGAAGAAAATTCTCAAGCAGATGCTCTGGCAAACTTGGGTTCAGCCTTCAAAAGCATTTCACAAACCAGTATCCCAATTGTGCATATTGACATCCCAGCAATTGATCATCTTGAGATGTTCGCTCTAGATGTCGACATACCTTCCCCTCCAGCAGCAACTTCTTGGACAACTCATATTATCAAGTATCTCTTAGATGATACGATCCCAGCTGAGGAGAAAAATGCTAGAGCATTCAGGGTAAGAGTATCTAAATATTTACTTATTGATAACCTCTTGTTTAGAAAATCTGCTGCAGGTCACTACTTAAGATGTCTAGAAGCAGATAGAGCCCATCAGGTTCTCAAGGAGCTGCACGAAGGAGAATGTGGAAATCATACCGGGGGCAGGAGTCTACATACCAAGGCTCTTAGAATGGGCTATTTTTGGCCCACAATGAGAAAAGACGCTGTCGATTACGCAAAGAAATGTGATTCATGTCAACGACATGGGGACATCCTACACCAACCAAATTCCGAATTGCTACATCCTATTCTGTCTCCATGGCCGTTTATGGTTTGGGGAATGGACATTGTAGGAAAATTACCCAGGGCACCAGGAGGAAGAGTATTTTTACTGGCTATGACAGACTACTTTTCTAAATGGGTAGAAGCTGAGGCATACGTACAAGTTCGTGACAAAGAAGTTATATCTTTTATCAAAAGAAACATATTCACCGATTTGGAATACCATCAGAAATAATTTGTGACAACGGCTCTCAATTCATTAGTATGAGAACCCAAGATTTCTTAACATCTTGGGGAGTCAAGATGGTGACATCGTCACCTGTTCACCCTCAAGCCAATGGACAAGCAGAATCTAGCAACAAAATAATCATAAGCAACTTAAAAAGAGACCGAACCTTAAGAAAGGACGATGGGCGTAAGAATTACCAATGGTTCTATGGGCCGACATAACGACATCTAAGAACGCTACCGGTCAAACCCCTATTCACTTGTATTTGGAACCGAATCGAGTTATCCCGCCAGGTCCTTGTACCTACGCCGGATACGGTTTGTTGACGTATGAACATAACAAAGATATCTTGATACATGACTTAGATACCGTGGACGAACCGAGGGACATGGCCAAAGTTCGTATGGCAAAGCATATCAACAAAGGGTAGCCAGATCTTATAACAAAAACGTAAGGATTAGAAGGTTTCAAGTAGGAGACTTAGTCCTACGAAAGGCATTCCAAAATACAAAGGAGCCCAATGCAGGCAAGCTTCCCCAAAATGGGAAGGACCCTACCTAATAGATGCACAAGCCGGGAAAGGAGCATATCGCCTGGCAACCTTGGATGGCCAAATGATACCGCGAAGTTGGAACGCCATTCATCTTAAAAGGTATTACATTTAAACAAAATTCCCCATGAACTCATCTTTTCCAGGTATGGATCGTCTTTTAATTTTTTGCAACCTTTCTTTTTTCCTATGTACCTTTTTAATTCTTTACAAATCAAGATGTCGCTAACGTACTTTGTGGAGAGACGTCAACCTCAGTTGGCGTCCGTTTTTAACATGTTTCTGTCTTATGAGGTATTGACACATTTACATGGGGATATGTCGAAAGCACGCAAAGAACAACGAATTCTCCTCCGTTAGAGACTGGCCATCTCTTCTTAAGTAAAGGTACACAATCCTTTCTAAGGTTTAAAGAGTTAATTACCTCTTTCTTAAGATGTTAGGTTACCACACCTTCGCCTGGAGCGCAAGTTATCTCTTTAATTGAGGTGTGGGGTGGGCCTATATGGGTAAACTCATATAGCTTACCCATTCCCACTCAGTTAAATGATTGATCTTACGTATTATTCTTATGGTTATGACATATACGTGTCATCTAAAGTATCTACGGGTTATGGCATATACATGTCATCTTAAGTACCTACCGTTTTGACATACTATCATGTCACCTTATGAACATAACAAAGGATCATCCAAAGAAAAATTTTATCCAAAATATAGCAAGCCTTGACACGCTTGAAAATCATTAAACCATAAAGTTATCATAAAAGCATCCAAACTACTAAACTTAAAGTGCAAAAGTGTTGGACCAACCCAACACGTAAAGGAAATTGTCTTTTGTCCTTATGGACCCATTACATAACCAAACCAAAATTAAAATTGTTTTAAGGGATTCCACCCCAGTAACATCATCAAAATACCAAGAACAAAGTTGTTTTACCTTCTTTTTTTAGGTGGCTTCTGCCGCAGGTGTTGCATTTGGGTTAACTTCTCCATCTACTGGTGCATCCTTAACGATCGCTTCATACGGGCTTGACGACACCTCACCCTCATCCATCACCTCACCTATCAACTTAAACAAATAGGCACACTCCCTGTTGATATCCCAAGTATCAGCCTTCCCTTCTTGATACTCCTTCATCATTTTTATCTTGCATTGAGAAACAGTTTTTGCCGCAGCCAGTTTGCAGGAACTCTTCACATCTGTGATCTCTTTTTGATGATCATCCTCACTCTTAGCCAAACTATTCAGTAAGTCCTTCACCGTTTGTTCTTGCTCTCCCAACGACTTGCTTTGTTGCTCCAGGGTCTTCTCATGTACCTTCACCTTGTTTTCTAACGCTATCTTCTCCTTCCTAACCAAAGCGATGTCAGCTTTGGACTTCTTCTTTAGCATTTCAATTTCTTTCACCAACTCCTCCACATACCCTACAGTCTGAAAAATAATAACTCGACATCACTAGATGTTTATAAAAACTTTTGCGTTAGTAAATATCCGATTAATAGTATCTTACCCCAGTCGCAAAGCTCATGCATTTTTTCTTAAAATCTCCTACTGGCATTCCATCAAAGGAATCTTCAACTTCGACTACCTCCTCTTGACTAGCCTTTCGCTTCTTTACTCTAGAACCAATACCTGCACTATCATCCAAAGTTGGGGTCTTCTTAGGGGCGGGCGGAGGCTTCATCTCTATCTTCACAGTAGAGCCTGTAAACATGGCTTCAATTTCATCGAGGTCAAAGTCCGATCCTGAGATGACTGGTTTGGAAACTGCATTGACATATGAAAGATTGTCAATAAGTATAGTGCATCAGTTTGACAAACTAAACTGAGAGGATAACACGCTTACCTGTGGACATAAAATAACGGAGGTGGAGGCCTTTTGGTCTTCCGGGATAGTCAAAGATGCCTCCAATAAACCCTTAGGAGATCTCTTGTCTGGAGGGAGCCTAAAAAATTCTTCAACCTTGGTTAGAGTGTCTTCAGCAGGTGGGAACAGTTCTCCCCAGTCGATATCTGCATAAAGGCAAAAACAATTACAATTCAGTTTGTCTCAAGAACAGGAAGTCACAAAAGTAAGAATTTAAGTACCTCCCTTGTTCCATTCGCTTGAAACCTCATTTCCTTCTCTAATAGATGCCCTATCAACAAAGAAAAATCTATTTTTCCATCCCCTATCACTAGATGATGTGGTGCTCATTAGGGAACTCCTACCTGACCTCTTCCTAAAAAGGTATCTTTTGGAACCAAAGGGTTGAAGATCGTGCGAATATGCAATTTCATGGAGCCCTAGGTTTAATCCGTTCTCTCGGTTCACTTTAATGACAAAAGCAAAAATTCGCCAAGCCATCGGCATCAATTGAGCATAAGCGAGTTGGGTCTTTTGGAAAACTCAGAAACCAACAAAAGAAAAGGGTAGCTGAACCCTAGAAGAAAGGGATACTCAAAGAAACAGATCCATTTACGGGGAACGTAATCAGACCTAAGCTTTACGGAAAAAGGATGAAAAATTGTACCATTTGGGAAGTAGCATTGTTGTTTCATGGACTCTATTTGGGAATCACTGAACAAGCAAGTCTCTTCGTCTGGTTTTGCAAGAAGGTTTTCGCAAACGAAATCATCGAGACTAATTTCTTTGGGGCCTTGTGGGGTTGGGACACTCTTAGTTTTGGTCGAGGACCACCTGGTCCTACCCATGGTTGACAAAGGAAAGAAAAAAGATAAACAATGGAAGAAGATGAGAAGCGGAGAAATGTTACCTTGAAAGATGAACGGCGCCGTAATAGGGGTGAAAGAGAAGCTTTGAGAAGCTTATTTATCCAAGTGGTTATTAAAAAGAAAAAGGATTCTTTTTTCAAAAAAGTTACTTTTCCAAGCGCTTCTCCCCAACCGTCCATTGACGCCACGTATCCCTAAACCGTCCCATCAAAGCAGAGCTGGCGGTTGGGCATTTAATTGGACAGAAAAACATTTTGCCTCTTCAGTTGCCTACATAGCCAAATGTTTTTGGGGACAAATTGTTGTGGGTATTTTTCAGCATGGTGACATCTTCAGTTGATCCTGCATATCAAGATGTCATTCCACTGTAAGTATTGTTTTAATATTTACTTATTTAATATTTCCTAATATATTTATTCTTATTTTCCAGTAATTAAGAGAGAAGAAATGCGGGATATTCTCCAGCACGTTCAACATACCTTCAACGGCTAGGGCGACTTGGTCTCACGGAGGTTGAAAGAATAAGCTTATATCCCGAGATTGTAGGAACCGTATTTGACTCCTTCATATTTATTTATATTTAAGGGGAAATGGAGATGGAACACACTAATGCTCAGACGCACACACACTCTACGCACGAACTGATTGTAATTCTCTCCATTCTCTTCCAAAGTTGTACTCATAATTATCATAGTGAAACTTTTAAGGTTGGAGACCTAACTCCCAGGGTTTTTTCCAAAGAGGTTATCACCTCCAAGGTTTTCCTCATTAACAAATCGTGGTGTCATTATTTCTTTTTCTTGCTTTTGTTCCATATAGTCGAATTCCACAGTCCCCTCCTTATTGTTCAATCCACACACTAAACAAAGTTAAGATTCAACTCTATTGTTTTTTCTACCAAAACATATGGAAATACCCATTTCAATCAGGTTCTAGCCTGAATAACCATACCAAACACGGCAATACCCATGAACAACTGAGAAATCAACCCATTGTATAGACAAAGCATATGAATCAAAACATGATTATCCGAATATACACCAAGGCAGAGCAAGTCTAATTGCAGATTAACAGATCCCAAATGATGAACATGGAAATGGCAGGGGATGTATAATCAGAAGAGATATGAAGATTGAGATTAGGAATTACCCTTGGAGTATCCACAATCCTTATACCAAGTTAGGTATAAGGAGCTTCAAATCAGCTTCGAGACGATGAGAGTTCGAGCTCAGAAGCATCAAGGCTTCGACTGAAATTGGCAGTGGTTGGACTGAAATTGGCAGCGGTTCTGGGTCTTGAACGGAGAAACAATTACAGACGGTTTGGGTAGAGAGGGAAACGGTGATGGGCGGTTAGAGGAATTGGGTTGCCGGAGAGAGATCGGAGAAGACGATTGTAGTGGTGAAGAACGGTTTAGGGCTGGAAACAGGGGGCGGCGATGGGTGATTACAGTCGGAGGTAGGGCGATTGAAGGGGATTGGGTTACCGGTGAAGGTTTTTTAGAGAGAGAGAGGGAGCGAGGTTGTGAGGCTGCCATGGATACCGATTAGAGAGAGAGCGAGCTCCTCTGTTTTCGGCTAGTGAGAGAGTCCTTGCAGGTAGAGAGAGAATGAGTAGTGAAGGCCCCTTCTTTTACAAATGAGAGATATCTCTTTATTTAAGATAATTTGGGAATTGGTTTAAAATGTCGCACGACCCAACAGGTATAACCGCCTTCCTTCTAGAAACACTGCCAGGTGGCGAAATCTGGACCATTCCTGAGTAATTCTTTAAAGGTCCAAACTGCATAATTCTTTCCAGGTCCTTCTTTAGCGAAAAACTTATAAAAGTTCCCGAAAATCTCGGAATAAGCCGAAAATTTACCAAAATGCTCCCAAGCACACTTTTATTGAGTAAAAGACACTTTTATTGGGTCGCGAGTTGGATTGGGGTACTCACAGAGCCCCTCGGCAACGTCACTTATGAAAGAAGTGAGGTTGTCGATAAGAAGGATCCCAAGCCTAATGAGCGGCTGACGATATGACAGATGACTGGACAATGATCTGGTTAGATCGGATGGCTAGACCTTTAGAGAAAGGATTCCTACGTATCCCTAAAAGGGAATCAAGCCAAATCGTAGTTCGAAAATGTAGGAACGAGCCTAAAAAAGGCATAGGAACAAGCCTAAAGGGGTATAGGAACAAGCCGAAAAGGTATAGGAACAAGCCTAAAAGGACATAGGAACAAGCCTTAAGAGGTATAGGAGCAAGCTTTAAGAGGTATAGGAACAAGCCTAAAAGGTATAGGAACAAGCCTTAAGAGGTATAGGAACAAGCCTAAAAGGGACATAGGAACAAGCCTTAAGAGGTATAGGAACAAGCCTAAAGAGACATACGAACCAGCCTTAAGAGGTAAAGGAACAAGCCTAAAGAGACATAGGAACAAGCCTTAAGAGATATAGGAACAAACCTTAAGAGACGTAGGAACAAGCCTTAAGAGATATAGGAACAAGCCTAAAGAGGTATAGGAACAAGCCTAAAGAGACATAGGAACAAGCCTAAAAAGGTATAGGAACAAGCCTAAAAAGGTGTAGGAACAAGCCTAAAAAGGTGTAGGAACAAGCCTAAAAAGGTGTAGGAACAAGCCTAAAGAGACATAGGAACAAGCCTAAAGCAATATAGGAACAAGCCTAAAAAAATATAGGAACAAGCCTTAAAAGGATCGAGATTAACTCAAAAGTATCGCGAGATGAACTCCAAGACTTGAAATGACTTTTACGAGAAAGCAAACATAAGACAAGATGATTTGCAGTTGAAATGAGATATACTTTCATACCTATGTTGTGCTTACCTGCAAGGGTTGTGCACATGAAAATCACTTGAAGTGATTGGCTGGCTTTGGAAGCACTTGCCGGGTAGAACACAAACTTTGCTGTTGACAATTTATCGTTGCAAGACGGACCCTTGATCTTTGATTTACCGTTGCAAGCCGGACCCTGCTGATGATTTGAGGTTGCGAGACTGACATTGTTGACAATTTACCGTTGCAAGACGGACTTTGATTATGATTTTCCATTGCAAGACAGATATTGCTGATTTTCCATTGCAAGACGGACTTTGATTATGGTTTCCCATTGCAAGACGGACCTTGCTGAGGATTTGTCGTTACAAGACGGACCTTTGATGGTGGTTTGACAACGAGGCTGATGAGCTTGACGAACATTGCTTGGAGACTGAGGCAGCTAGGGCTCTTTCAAACGATGTTGATGAGTCTGAAGATGACGAGACCTATGAAGATGATAAAGGCAGAATATGCCACCTGCAGGATTTGAAATCTTTGTCCAGGTTGTGATTTGAGGAGCAATCCCCATGATCAGATTATGATCACTTGATTATTGTACCCTGTGAGGGGAAAACACAACACTACTAGGCACTTTGCATTTTATTCACTTGATTTGAAATTTTGCTTATGCATTATTAAATTCATTGCACGAGTCCATCTCGGCTGGGGATGAAAATGGAGATGAGGATTTTGCAAGGCTTGACAAGCGGATATGTATGTAGCGATTATGCTATGATGGATTTATGATGGAATGACTGTGTATATGATGATGTATGGGTCGAACCCTCTCCCATGAAGGATGGATGATAGGGCGCAGCTAGGCAAGTCGGGGTGTACCCAGAGAGTACAGGTGGCAGCAGGTCGATTGTTGTTGATAAGGACAAGGTGTATCGCGTGCCTGAGGCAGCAAGCAGCAGAGAAAGTGCAGAGAATGCCCTAGCTTTGAAGAGATGACTAGGCAAAGCCCCAGCTCTTGATGAGGTGACCATGGCAAAGCCCCAGTTAATAATGCAAAGCAAACCCGGAGGGAATCTGGTAAGGAGAGCTTGAGAGGACAGCATAGCAAAGCCCCAGCTTAAAGAGATCCAATGCAGTCCCATTACAGGTAGAATCATCATGCGGCCAAGGAGGCACCCATATATCCAGACCTTAGTCAATCAGTCATAGACTCGGAAATATATATATGTAGGGGCACATCTTTCGAAAAGTGGGAAATGAATCCCGATTTTGTGTATGACACACTCGCTTTAGGTTCGACTCTTTTGAGAGAGTATAAGCACGACAAGGTGTGGAAAAGTGTATGAAAGCCCCTGCTGATAGAAAGACAGTGTTTGGCTCTATATTCCTAGAATGTAGAAAAGAAGACTTGTCGAGATACTAGAAAACTTGTCTTATTCGTGATGATCACAAGGCTGCTTAAAACCCTTTATTGATGTTCGGGTTATTCAACCACCAAAGATGATATAAACAAATATTTTGATTAATCACAAGGAGAAAACCAACTGATATCGAGAATCAAGCTTGGAAGGATGGAAAGTGTATAGGAACGGTCCTTGAGGAGACCGGATTTTCTGCGATTTGTTTATGATTTTGATCGGACCAGTTATGGTTGCCTACGTTCCCCTCCTTAGGAGGAGCTCAGGTCGCCATAGTTTGGGCTTATCCCAAATGAAGAGAGAAGGAATGTGAAATTTCGAGATTTTAAGGACCTTTGAGGATTTTCTGAGAATCAAAGCATTGAGGAACAAGTCTCCTTAGAGTGCCTATGAGGGACACGGCTGCGAAGCCCCAGTGAGGCATTCACGGGAAGTGTTTGTGGAAGAGAAATGAAATATGCTCACATGAAGTGCCAAATGAATGGATTGAATTTGCGCAATCTTAGATTGCTGACATTGAACCGAGATGGATTAGATTCCAACTTAAGCAAGCAACGAAGCATTACTTTGATTTAGATCTTGAAGATATTAGAATGAAACTGCTATCCGGTAGGGACTGTAGCTGGGTTTCAGGGCTTCGATCGGCCATCGGGTAATTTGGGATATCATGACCTCTTAAGACGAGAGGTCGGCTAGGCTTTTTGCTGACTGAACCTCTTAAAATGAGAGGTTGTCTTGCAGGGATGTGTTTGGGAAATCTACGGCGAGGAAGATTGATTGCCTCTAAGAATGAGAGGTCAATTTTTGACTTTGGCCAAAGGCAAGGGTAATGGTAATGGGAATATCCTCTAAAAGCGAGAGGATGGTTTGGGATTAGTGGATGGACTGCTGACGAGAGAAGATCCAAGCTATCGAGAACTTTTGCAAACTTTCGAGAATTCGGGCTCCTTTTGAACATTGAAGAGCTTCTTGAGAAGTCAAAGACTTTTGCTGAATTGTGAGGATTTAACATCCTTCTTTTGGAAAGCCTCTTGAGGATTCTTGCTGGATTGTGAGGATTTAACATCCTTCTTTTGATAACTTGGAAGGCCTCTTTGAGGAGTTGATGATTATCTTTGTCCTTCCTTCATTACTTGAGTATTTTGTGCATCGCCGCTTCTCGAAGCTAACTTTTTGGCATTGCTTGGACTTCTCTCATCAAGGAGCAAAGATGATGGCTAAACAGGGTTTCAAAACATGCCGATCTTGAAATGAAAGGGTATTGTTTGGTGAGGGTGAGGTAATGGCTTCCCTAGGGTGAAAGGCTTCAACCGCAGTCCCTACCGGATGACCTAAACGATATTAAGTCTCCATTGCTTGCTTAAGCTTACTTTGAGGAAGATCCATGCAAATTCATCGAGCAACGAGACGACGAGGATGATAAAAGGGGTGTGAGCATATGAGATGCAAGATAGGGAGTTGGTAAGCCCCAATTTGAGAAAGATATCAATTGATTTTCTCACTCCGATTAATTTAAATATTAATCATTTCAACGCCTTAGTGATTGAGCAGCACAAATGATCATCTAGGATAAAACCATTTCAAACAAGTGTAATGTGGTGTGCAAGAAATGTCTCGAGTCTAGCAAGAAGAGAAACAAAAATTTTTATCACTGCAAAGCAAAACTGGTCCAACGTGGACTCGACAGACTCATGTCTGAAAGGGACGCTCTAGATCCTACGAAGAATGATTGACTTCTTCAACTTCGGATGAAAGGGTACCCTTGAAACTGGCTTGCCACCGCACTTTCTTCACGAGACGTCCGAGATTCTGAATCAGATAAAGATCTTTCGAACGC
Source organism: Adenophora triphylla var. japonica (assembly GCA_022495995.1). Classification (NCBI taxonomy): domain Eukaryota; kingdom Viridiplantae; phylum Streptophyta; class Magnoliopsida; order Asterales; family Campanulaceae; genus Adenophora; species Adenophora triphylla. The sequence goes on from JAFEMH010003750.1 coordinate 136,240, forward strand.
TTGAGCTGCCTTCGCCTCGGGGGATATGAACAGAATGAGCGCCGGGGCAGGAGTACGCACCCAACTTGCCATGAGTGCATAGGTGGAGAGGTGTATAAAGTGATAGAGGACCGAACCTTGAGGAGGTATGGGAGAGGGAAGAATGGGAAAAGAGATGGACTCATGCAACATCTTATTAATGTTCAAGTAGAAAACAGTGTCTTTTAAGTCCTAGAGACGGTTGGAAAAGGCTAACCCTTTATTTCACGCAATCTAGACCTCGGGGGAACCCTAGGGACACACCATTCGAAAATACACCAAATGTATTGGTCAAAATTAATAATAGGCAATAATACCTAAATAAAACCAAAGCATTTATGGGACGGACGAGCAGCCCCAATTTCTGGAGAAATTTGGGCAGCATAACGGGTATTCCTGAAGAATTTCAAGGAAAAATCCGGCATGACTTCTCGTCGGTGCACGTTGACAAAGCGACATGATCTCTCGTTAGAAATGCCGTAAGGCGACACGTCCCTACGCGAAACCATGTTGCGATGGCAACATGCCCACACGTGCTAGGTTTTGGGATAGGTACGAAAGCCTTTTAAATTTTTTGAAACAATTCATTTTAGTGTATTTGAAAATGGCGTGTCAAAAACCAACCGTTTTGGGTGAGGTTAAAAGTGTGGCGCCACCTATAACGCGCTAGGGGAATAGGTTTGATTTCAGGCGCTCAAGCGTATGCGAATTTCATGGCCATCTGCGATGCCGTCAATCGCACCCGAGGGTTCTAGATCTACGTGAAGTAGTGTGCGGATGACTATCTTCCTTTATTTTGCGAAAAAAAGATTTTTTTATATTTTTTTTATTTGAAAAGGGGTGAGAAATGAAAAAACAACGCACACACACTAAATCCCACAGAGCACAATAATCAAAATGATCACAATTTGATCATGGGGGACTGCCCACAATCACAACCTGGGTTGGAAACCAAAACCTGCAGAGTGGCTAATGTTGTCGCGTGACACAGAACTGAGAGGGCATGTTCTGTCGCGTGACAACATCAGCCAGATTTCCAGAATCTCACGCAACAAGCACCAGCCCCAGCCTCCAAGCAAGTCACCCAAACCAAGCCTCACAGAGAGCAACAGAAGCATACAAGGAGGACAAAGACAACAAAGCACATAAAATGCATTTAAGCACATAAAATGTTACACAACAAAGCACACACAAATGAATGAAATGGACGTTGAACGAGAATGAAAGTTTGACCCACTTTTTGAAAAACAAGTTTCAAATGTCCCCAGTGGAGTCGCCACTGAATGAACGCTCGCCGAAAAAATGAAAATAAGGAGTCGCCACGCCGTTTTTAAGGAAACATTGAAAACTTTTTGAAAGAGAAAATGGGTTCGGGGGTCAGGTTACGCGTTGGGAAGAACCGAGAGTTCACCCAACACGCCTCGTCCGTAGACGAGTCTTTCTATTGTTCAACATCCAAAATATTCATAAGTGTGTGCAATTGTGTGAGACAAAATATGTATAAAATGCATTTTAATGCTTTATTGATAAACTGCGAGGTATACAACTTGTGAGCCACTTATTTTGGGGGGCCACGTCCCGATTACAACGAGGCAAACAGATTACAACTGAAATAGACCATCTGCAGTGTGACTTAATGTGTCGCGTGACACAGGACCAGTGAGGGTCAAGTGTGTCATACGACGCATTGGGCCAACTTGCAAAGGCTTACAAATGCTAGATTACAAAGGAAATGCATAGCAACAACAAGGTCTGGACTAATTACAGAAACCAAGAATAGTAACAACAAGGTTAATTAATGGAACAATCCAATATCAACATCGAGGTTAACAAAGATGAAATTAGTGGAAACAAACCAATAGCAACAACGAGGTTAACCAAAAAAGGAACAAACAACAATAACGAGATTGCAGAGATGGAAATATCAAATTGCAACGAGACAATATCATCACCTAGATGTGGATAAACACATTTGAGAGAATGAATATGATTGATTCAATCTCTATTTGGTGCTTAGACAAACTAGTATCAAACAAGAGCTCAAGCAAATGGATCACAGCATAATACTGGGAACAGACATAAGACTATGGTGTAGACACCCCATTTTGAACCAATAAATCATGATTACACTACTCTTAGTCTCTCTTTTATGTTTTGATGAAAGCGTATCATTTTCGTCATGTTTCGTTAAGTTTCTAACTAACCTCGTTAGTTTTGGACCTAACTGACTAACGGAATAAACTGAAGAGGACAAAATAGTCATCAGACTAGATATCTCGCACGAGATATCATATCTCGCGCGAGATATCCCCTCGACAGGATGTGCAGAAATCACTCTCCTTCTCCGTTTCAACCTCCTTTCTTGATAAACCTCATCTAATCCGGTTCTCCAATCAGAATTGAGTTCTGGAAGCTTCCTATGAGTGTTTTACCTCTCCACCTCTACCTCTTAAACCCCTATAAATACTTGGTGACTTCCACTGTTTCAAAGGTCCGAAATTCCACACAACACACACAATTTGCTGGTTTCTTTCCACGAAAGACTCCTTCAAATCACTCACAAACAACTCCTAAATTCGTCCTTCAAACCACGTTGATTGACGAACCTCAAGGCTCAAGCTTAGCATCAAGGCGAAGCTCTGTCCGCATCAAGACTTGACTCTCATATTAAGTCGAAACTCTGCCCAAATCGCTTCTCGATCGAGAAGACATCTTAGAACCACGTTCTAAATCAAACACTCCCCAAATGCTAGGTAAATTTCTATACTTTTACTCTCTTCTTCTTCTCAATCTCTCTATTGACTTTTAGAGTGGTGTAATCCCATCAAAAGGATTAGCCTAGAGTCCCTTCATTCAATGAAGGCGATCTCGAAACATACAATCCGACATTCCTAATCAAGAAATTGATTAGGGTTTATTTGTTCTTCTTTAATTATTTTATTAAAAAGATTGAAAACCTCTCTTTTCTTTAGCAAGACCGATCTTCAGATCGGGTGGAATGGATGCTCCTCGACCTACCCATTCCATAACCTAAGCCCCGAACTCAAATCTCTTTTCAAAACGGTTTTCCTATGTTTCCAAACGAATAATATAGGTGGCGACTCTAAAAAGATAAAATTATTTTCTCATAACGCTACAGTGGCGACTCCGCTGGGGACTTAAAATTAAGAGGTTTAAACTTGCGTCAAAATTAAAAGAGAGGTTTTCAAAAAAAAAATTGTAAATTCGAATTTTTTGCTCTCAGATGAGGCATGTCTCGCGGCGAGATATCATATCTCGCGCGAGATATCGCCTCGGCAATCTGGTTGCTTTCTGGTTTCTCCCGTTCATCTCATAGTCCAAGACGAGAGCCGAACACGCAAGGGAGATCCCAGAATTCATTATCTGCAGAGTTCCCACATCTTAAGGCCTCCCTTAAGATGTAGAACTCGAATCGTTTTCCATTTAAATAATTGATTATTATTTATAAACTGCGTGCGATTGGGTTTTATTTAATTAAAGTCCGGTCCATTGGGGATTCGGGAGTTGTAATTTAAATTATTTATTTCTCTCTCTCTCCTTTATGTGGAACTACGATGGCCTGAGTCTTCCTAATTTGGGAGAAACGTAGGAAACCACTTGGTGCGGCCATTATCTGTTTCTTTTGTTTTCAAAAAAAAAACTTTCTATTTTACTCTATCACCTAGATTGATTCTCACACACGCGCACTCATATATAACTGTCATTGCACTACATACCCTCTATAAACCCGGGACCCACACTAAGGACGGATGACGGTAACCACCTAGTCGCCGGTCTCTCCGAAGTTGGATCATCCCACTCCGCGTATTCAATCCATCTAGATTGTCATATCGCGGGGAGCCTAGCCTTCCAGCCCTGCATCGCCACATATCATGTAGATTGACTTTTTAGGACACTCCGTGACCGGTCGGTTTGATCTTGGAGTCCTTGTAATCCCTTGTCAAGATCTTATTTTGTGCAATAATCCATGTCAAAAAAAAAAATTGTCGCTTCGGAATTGTCCCTTCGGAAACGTCCCTACGGTTGTCCCTTCGGATTTGCCCCTAAAAAGAGAAAATTTTCTCATCAAAATTATTGCACAAAACTTGATGTTACTTTGGATTACTCCGACCCCTAGGTCCCTAGGTTTGGTTCTTGAACTTTAGAAACCCCCAAAACGGATTTTCCGTCTGACCAAAATTAGGATGAAAATCAGAAAATTGTGACTTTCTGTGGTGAAGTCTCGCGCGAGACTACTTGTCTCGTACGAGATAAGTGTTCGGTCTTTTCGTGTTTTGGCCAAAACCTTCAAATCTTCAAAGCCTTCATTCACCCTATTCAGGCGACTTGTTGGGACTCGATTATGGTTTAACACGGTTGCTACACGTCTAGGTTCTTCGCCACGATGTCTGCTTCTCCTTCTACCACCGAGGCCGATATCAACGACGCTAAGGCCCAACTCATCAAAGCCATGACTAGGTTGGATGAACAAAGTAAGCAAATTGATGAGCAAAATGCCCAAATGGCCGCCCTCATGAAAGAACTCCATGAGTTGAAAGTCAAGAAAGGCAGAAAACAAAAGCAGAAAGTGGAATCCTCCTCCGATGAAGAGGAATCCTACACCAAAGTGAATAGAAAAACCAAGAAGTCAAGCAAGAAAAAGGAAGAATCCGATTCCTCCTCTTCCTCATCCTCCTCCGATGATGAGGAACATACCTCCAAGGGCACTAAAACCAAGAAAGAAGGCAGTGGTGAAACTACTAAACTTGGTGACCATGTTACTAAGAACTACCTCGAGAAGAAACTTGCAACTCTTGACACTTCAAAAGGGTCATTCGTTCCATTTGATCCCGATGCTCTTCAACAATCAATCACCAAGTTTCCTCGCAAGTACAAAACACCCGACATCGCCAAGTTCAATGGTACTACCTGTCCTCGAGCTCATGTTGAGACCTACACTTGGGCTATGCTTCCAATGGGCGTTGACAACACAATCTTGGCCCAATGCTTTCCTCAAACCTTAGAAGGTGCTGCAAGGGATTGGTACATGTCTCTTCCTACGACTACAAGGCTTGATTGGTCGTCTGCATGTTTAGTCTTCCAAAGGCAGTTTGAAGACAACTCCACTTACCGCCTTACTAGGAGGGATCTTGAACAAACCAAACAACATGCCAATGAGTCCTTTGCTGAATTTGCTAGAAGATGGAGACTCAAACTCACTGAAATCGTCGAAAGGCCTACTCTCAAAGAGCAAATCCACATCTTCCTCCAATGCCTTCGCGATGAATTTCAAGAGAAGCTCGCCGGTAACTACTTTCCTAGTTTCAATGAACTCCTCGAGTCCGGAATTAGGGTTGACGACTTCCTAAAAAGCAAAAAGAAGGAATGTACTTTCCGCTACAACAAACCCGCTACAAGTAAGGATGCTTCAGTCAATGCCATTGCAGTCAACCACTCCAACACCGGAAAGTATTCTGCTGTTCCTCCTCCTGAAAAGAAAAAGAGGCACTACGACAAAATTGAAGGAATCACTCAAGAGGAACTCTTCGATGTGCTTGTCCAGAATGAAAAGATCAAACCAAGGGAAGGTGGTCCTCCGAAGGATATGGGTCCGAATCATGCTCATCACTTATTCTGCAAGTACCACAACTTCACCGGCCACGACACCAACTCTTGCCATCACTTGAAGGACATCATCCAAGACCTCTTTGACAATGGAGAGTTAGAACGTCCCAACGTCATCACCAATCCTCTTCCTCGTACTCCATGAAAAAGATGAAGCTCCGAGAAGAAATCAACACTTACCACTTTGGGGCTACAACTATTCTCTCCCTTTCTCCTTTGATAGAAGTAGATTAGGTTTTAAATTTCCTAGTATGAACTCGAAGAGTCATTCTGTCTTTCTAGTACTCCTCACCTCCTCTAGTTTGTGTCTTCTAAACTATCGAGTCTGTTCTTAAATTTCTCAATTAATTAAAGTAATTTTCTTTTCCTAAACACTTTCCCTAAGGTTGTTCTACCTCATAATTATCATTTAATTCATGCAAAATAATGGACCCTCCATTTCCAAAATCATCACGAAAATAGAGACTTCTAAGCGAGTTTAAAAAGCAAGTTATCATTAGGAGGCTTAAGGGTTAAACATTATCCCTACTGAAAGTTAGAGACCAACAAGCGAAGAAAGCCAAAGGTGCTGCTGTCAACATTCATCCAAAGAAAAGTGGGGCTACTCAACTCAAGGCTTTGAGAGTACAAAAAAAAAAAAAAAAAAAAAAAAAAAAAAAAAGCTCGCTAGGACGAAACTCCTCAATTCGTCCTAGGCAAAAATAGAGCATCAAAAAAAAAAAAAAAAAAAAAAAAAAAAACTCTCAAGCCTTCATCGCCCCACAACAAGGATGAAATTTCAACAAAGGCAAGAAGGACTCTCCCACAAAGAAGAGGAGTCAAGTGATACCAACAAAAGAAAAGAGGATTCCTCAAAATCCTCCTACATCAAGTGAAGAAGACTTTCAGTATCAAGAAAAATGTTTACCCTTAGGTCATACTAATGATTGGCTTCCTTCTCAAACTTATTTAGAAACTTTTAGATGATACACGGTCCATTAAAAGTAGAACAACTTTTCTAGATCCTTGAGTCAAGTAGCGTTTCTTGTTGAGTCTAGGGGCTTCCTGTTAGCCATTCTCATACACATTCTTGAAATCCAAGCATCAAAACTGGGGCTTCCTCACCTTTCCTCCCCCAGTCAATCTCTACTTCAACTCTTCAAAATAATCAAATCTGCATTAGGGGCTTTCCTCTTTGCTTCTCACTCTCATCATTAGAGAATACACTTCTCCAAAAAGTCAATGCTTGGATCACCTTCCAATGAATAGAGTCCGTCTCTCCTAAACTAACTTGAGATCTCATTTCTCTCTCCTCAATAAGATTTTCTCTCTCTGAGTTCTCTTCGAGTTACATACTATTCAAAAAAAAATGAAAAAAAAAAGACGCAAAAGAGATGCCCGCTAGATTGAAAACCCGAAAGGGCGGTCTAGGCAAAAACCAGGGTGCGCACTAAGAAAAAAAAATCAAAGGACAAAGGGAGAGTATTCTTCAGCCTTCTTCATCGGACATCATTCGATCTTCTTCAAATTAAACCAACAAGGAGAGTCTTCTTCGATCACCTTCAAATCAAGAGAGCAGACTCACAAGCCTGTTCACAAAGTCATCTACCACTTGCAAGCAACCTGGGGCTTGAGACACCAAAAGGCCTTGGACATAGAGCCATTACGACAGTCGACAGATGTGTAGTCGTTTGCCTCCTAGAGACACGACTCAAGGAGAAGTAAGAATGAAGATTCTCAACAGACCTAGATGGGTTCACACAAGGATACTCATCGAACGAAATTCTACAACAATACAACCTCGCTGACTAGCAACAGATTCTGCAAAACCTGATTGGGTCCCAACTTGTCAAACACAAGTTCACTCATATAGTTCACCCATCTCAAATACAAATCCATACAAATTTCCCTACATTTCCATATACCATATACTCATACATAAACTCACCACCAAAATGTCCGATCGGCCATTTACACGAACAGACGTGTGCACCACCACGTAAGTCCAGTTAAACAACTAAAACTGGAAAATCTATTTGGAATCTTTATGTGCCGACAGTACGTAAAGGTAAGAATCATTCGGGTCCATCCGAGACCATCGTGCATATATCCTTGCATTACGGGGGCCGACGTAACCTTCATCTCAACCGACAACTTCAAGTCCGTGACCTCGACAACATCAACAAAGTCCGTGATGGCCAAGAACCTCAAGTCCGTGACCTCGGCGACATCAACAAAGTCTCGTGATGACAAAGAACCTCAAGTCCGTGACCTCGGCGACATCAACAAAGTCTCGGTGATGGCAAAGAACTTCAAGACCGTGACCTCGGCAACAATATCAAAGTCTGTGACGGCAGCAACTTCAAGTCCGTGACCTCGGCGACAACTTCAAAGTCTGTGACGGCAGCAACTTCAAGTCCGTGACCTCGGCGACAACTTCAAAGTCTGTGACGGCAGCAAACTTCAAGTCCGTGACCTCGGCAACAACGGGAACGTCAGTAACCTCGGGCGGCACACTTCAACAACTTCATCAACAAATGGGTATCTTCAGAATTGGGTCAAGTCTTTTGATTCCTCAGTATGATTTTACCTTTTCAAAAAAAAATCCCTCTTCGATTTTCAAAAATGCTTTTCAAAATACCTAAAATAGCCTTTTTAGTGTTTTGGAGTCGAACTACGTTTGGTCTGATTCTCTCTTAGAGATACGTAGGCAGCCGTGCGGCACGACCATCCCAATGTTCAGAATGATGTCTTTTCTATCGACGACACTTCTTCTTTCATAAGACCTGTTGCCGAGGGGCTCTGTAGACACCCCATTCTGAACCAATAAATCATGATTACACTACTCTTAGTCTCTCTTTTATGTTTTGATGAAAGCGTATCATTTTCGTCATGTTTCGTTAAGTTTCTAACTAACCTCGTTAGTTTTGGACCTAACTGACTAACGGAATAAACTGAAGAGGACAAAATAGTCATCAGACTAGATATCTCGCACGAGATATCATATCTCGCGCGAGATATCCCCTCGGCAGATGTGCGAGAAATCACTCCCCTTCTCCGTTTCAACCTCCTTTCTTGATAAACCTCATCTAATCCGGTTCTCCAATCAGAATTGAGTTCTGGAAGCTTCCTATGAGTGTTTTACCTCTCCACCTCTACCTCTTAAACCCCTATAAATACTTGGTGACTTCCACTGTTTCAAAGGTCCGAAATTCCACACAACACACACAATTTGCTGGTTTCTTTCCACGAAAGACTCCTTCAAATCACTCACAAACAACTCCTAAATTCGTCCTTCAAACCACGTTGATTGACGAACCTCAAGGCTCAAGCTTAGCATCAAGGCGAAGCTCTGTCCGCATCAAGACTTGACTCTCATATTAAGTCGAAACTCTGCCCAAATTGCTTCTCGATCGAGAAGACATCTTAGAACCACGTTCTAAATCAAACACTCCCCAAACGCTAGGTAAATTTCTATACTTTTACTCTCTTCTTCTTCTCAATCTCTCTATTGACTTTTAGAGTGGTGTAATCCCATCAAAAGGATTAGCCTAGAGTCCCTTCAGTCAATGAAGGCGATCTCGAAGCATACAATCCGACATTCCTAATCAAGAAATTGATTAGGGTTTATTTGTTCTTCTTTAATTATTTTATTAAAAAGATTGAAAACCTCTCTTTTCTTTAGCAAGACCGATCTTCGGATCGGGTGGAATGGATGCTCCTCGACCTACCCATTCCATAACCTAAGCCCCGAACTCAAATCTCTTTTCAAAACGGTTTTCCTATGTTTCCAAACGAATAATATAGGTGGCGACTCTAAAAAGATAAAATTCTTTTCTCACAACGCTACATATGGCAATACCCATTTCAATCAGGTTCTAGCCTGAATAACCATACCAAACACGGCAATACCCATGAACAACTGAGAAATCAACCCATTGTATAGACAAAGCATATGAATCAAAACATGATTATCACAAATATACACCAAGGCAGAGCAAGTCTAATTGCAGATTAACAGATCCCAAATGATGAACATGGAAATGGCAGGGGATGTATAATCAGAAGAGATATGAAGATTGAGATTAGGAATTACCCTTGGAGTATCCACAATCCTTATACCAAGTTAGGTATAAGGAGCTTCAAATCAGCTTCGAGACGATGAGAGTTCGAGTTCAGAAGCATCAAGGCTTCGACTGAAATTGGCAGTGGTTGGACTGAAATTGGCAGTGGTTCTGGGTCTTGAACGGAGAAACAATTATAGACGGTTTGGGTAGAGAGGGAAACGGTGATGGACGGTTAACGAGGAGTTGGGTCGCCGGAGAGAGATCGGAGAAGACGATTGTAGTGGTGAAGAACGGTTTAGGGCTGGAAACAGGGGGCGGCGATGGGCGATTACAGTCGGAGGTAGGGAGATTGAAGGGGATTGGGTTGCCGGTGAAGGTTTTTTAGAGAGAGAGGGAGCGAGGTTGTGAGGCTGCCATGGATACCGATTAGAGAGAGAGCGAGCTCCTCTGTTTTTGGCTAGTGAGGGAGTCCTTGCAGGTAGAGAGAGAATGAGTAGTGAAGTCCCCTTCTTTTACAAATGAGAGATATCTCTTTATTTAACATAATTTGGGAATTGGTTTAAAATGTCGCACGACCCAACAGGTATAACCGCCTTCCTTCTAGAAACACTACCAGGTGGCGAAATCTGGACCATTCCTGAGTAATTTTTTAAAGGTCCAAACTGCATAATTCTTTCCAGGTCCTTCCTTAGCGAAAAATTTATAAAAGTTCCCGAAAATCTCGGAATGAACCGAAAATTTACCAAAATGCTCCCAAGCACACTTTTATTGAGTAAAAGGCACTTTTATTGGGTCTCGAGTTGGATTGGGGTACTCACAGGAAGGAACCGCATACAAAGGCCACAATAACCCGAAGGTCAAAGATTGCAATCTCGAACCCTATCGAAAGACACTCAATGGCTACTTCGTCCGGGAAGGGGAAAGCATTCCCTACTTTATCTTTTCAAAACCATGGACTGACGATAAAGGAAAGAGCCAACCGGGCTTTGAAATATTCAGCGACTGCGATGCTTCACCAGATGAAACAGAAACTGTCTCACTAATCCCTAAAGATTTGTGGGGCACTAAGGCAGAAATAACCAGCGAATGGAACTTTGTGTTGGGAGAAGACATGCTGCGATAGTTTGAAGACCTGTGCTGGTTAGAAGACAGCCAGATCCATGCAATCTCCAAGGGGGATGCTCCAACTATTGATTACATAAGACTAATACAGAAATGTGATGAACCAATTCTAAACTGGCACGTCACCGATGGGCCAATTGTTGATGAAGACTTCATGATCAAAGAGCTTGGTTGTTCTCCCCATCCCCGCAGGAAGATAGGCCCTGTAACTTTCACATTAGAATCAGGCTCCACCTCTGATGAACTCACTCCAGAGGAAATCGAGGCGGTGGCCGAGCATGTATTCCCTTACTTCCTTAATGAAAACTTTGATCTTTCCGAGTACCCTGAGATTGCTAACATCGTGAATGATGAATTAACTAATAATAATCAATATAATGAACACGTTAATAATGAATCATACGATGAGATAGATCAAGAAAACGAACAAATTTTAAAAGAATTAGCAAAGCAAGTAGGTCGTTGTGGAAAGAATGGCCCTGTTGACGATGAGGAAATGCAAACGGTTAATCTTGGGACAACAGAAGACCCCAAAGAAACAAAGATCGGTAGATTCTTCAAGGGGGAAGACAGAGAAACCTTGACGCAGCTCCTCAGAGAATATGTCGACGTCTTTGCTTGGTCCTACAAAGATATGCTTGGGTTGAATCAGTCAATTGTAGAGCACAAGATACCACTGCTACCCAATACTAAGCCAGTCAAACAGAAACTACACAGAATCAAGCCGGAATGGTCAATGCAAGTAAAAGAGGAAATCATGAAACTCTTGAACGTGGGGTTTATCAAAGTGATCGAGTATACGGAATGGCTAGCAAACACGGTACAAGTAGCCAAGTCAAACGGGAAAATACGAGTCTGTGTCGATTTCAGAGACTTGAACAAGGCATCCCCTAAAGATGACTTCCCACTACCAAACATATACATGTTGGTCGATGCCACGGCAGCATACGAAGTCCGCTCATTCGTCTATGGCTTCGCAGGGTATAACCAAATCCTCATGGCAGAGGAGGACCAGCACAAAACAGCATTCACCACACCTTGGGGAACATTCTGTTACACGGTCATGCCGTTTGGTCTCAAGAACGCTGGGGCTACTTACCAAAGGGCAGTCACGACACTATTTCATGACATGATCCACAAAGAAATAGAGGTATACGTGGATGACATGATTGTCCACTCAAAATGGACAGATGGTCAGCACTTCAGAAATCTCAGAAAATTCTTCAATCGACTGAGACAACACAAGATGAGACTAAACCCCGCAAAATGCTCATTCGGAGTGGTCAAAGGGAAAGTCTTAGGGTACATGGTCACAGAGCGCGGCATAGAGGCAGACCCCGCTAAGATAAGGGCTATCATGGACATGCCTCCACCCAGAACGCAGAAAGAAGTAAAGGGATTCATGGGAAGACTCCAGTATATCAGTCGATTCATCAATCAACTGACTACAATGTGCGATCCTATCTTCAAGTTACTTAAAAAAAACGCACCTCAAGAGTGGACCGAAGAATGTCAAGAAGCATTCGAGGAAGTTAAGCATTACTTAACTTCCCCACCCATCCTGGTTCCACCACACAAGGAAAAGCCCTTAAAGCTATACCTCACGGTTACTGACAACGCGCTAGGGGCTATGCTCGCTCAAGAACAGCCTGCCTCACACACAGAGAATACCATCTACTTTGTCAGTCGCAGATTCCAAGGAAGCGAAATCAACTACTCTCCACTCGATAAATCTTGCGCTGCTCTTGTTTGGGTATCACAAAGGCTAAAGCACTATATGGAAGCCTTCCCGGTTCGTCTCATTGCAAGAATGGATCCTTTGAAGTATATCCTAGACAAATCAAATTTGTCTTCGAGACTGGCTAAATGGTACTTCATGCTCGCGGGATATGATATCACTTACGTCACTCAGAAATCCATCAGGGGGAATGTATTCGCAGATCAGTTGGCTGAATTTCCTTGTGACGAAGCGAAGGGGGAAGACCCGCAATTTCCTGATGAAGACATCATGAGTATAGAGGACGAAAATAAGTGGCAATTATTTTTCGATGGTGCAGCCAACAAGAAAGGGTTCGGCATCGGAATGTTGTTGGTAGACCCTGACGACATCTATACTCCACTAGCAATACGTCTTGACTTTGATGCAACCAATAATACCATGGAATATGAGGCTTGTATAGCGGGGCTTGAGGCAGCCCTAGAACGCAATGTGACCGAACTCGAGGTATTTGGGGAGTCCCAGTTAATCATCAATCAAACGCTGAAGAAGTGGAGGATCCAAGATCCAACCCTTCAAAGATACAGTGCCCACCTCCAAGAGTTGGCGCAACAATTTCAGGATGTCTCGTTCCACTATCTTCCTAGAGACAAAAATCGGTTCGCAGATGCATTAGCCACACTCGCTTCCTTGGTCGAAATCCCTAAAGGAAAGGCAGTCAAACCCTTCAAAATAACGCGGCGTTCAACTCCTGCCCACTACGCCGTTATAGATCTCCATGACTGCAAAGACAAATGGTTATTCGAATGTGCCATTGTTGAGAACTCCGAAGAGAAACCATGGTACCATGATATTTGGCATTTCATCCTAGATGGAACCATCCCACCTGAGATAGACCAGAAGACTCGAATCGCCCTTAAGAGGTTTGCCGCTAATTACTCCATCATAGCTGGCCGTCTATTCAAGAAGCATTCCCAAGGAAACCTCCTTTGTGCCACCGAGGAAGAGGCCTGAGAAATAATGGACCATGTTCATCAAGGCATATGTGGAACCCACATGAGCGGAAACATGCTCGCCAAAAAGATCATCAGACAAGGGTACTTTTGGCTAACCATGGAAGCCGACTGTACCAGAATGGACAAGAAATGCCATAAGTGTCAGATACACGCCAACCTTCAGCACGCACCGCCTTCCTTGCTGTTCCCTATAACATCTCCTTGGCCGTTCTCGACATGGGGAATAGATGTGATTGGAAAGGTCACACCCACAGGAGCCAATGGGCACTACTTCGTCCTAGTAGCCATCGACTATTTCACTAAATGGGTCGAGGCCGCCTCCTACAAAGTTTTGAATGCCAGAAAGGTTGCAGAATTCATCAAACACAACATCATCTGTCTATACGGGGTCCCGCAAGAGATGATATCCGATAATGGCTCGCACTTCGAGAAGGAAACCGATCACCTCCTAACCGAGTATAAAATCACAAGACACAAGTCATCTCCTTACAGGCCTCAGACGAATGGAGCAGTTGAAGCCGCAAACAAGACAATCGAAACCATCATCAGAAAAATGGCAGTCACTGGGAAAGACTGGCCTGACAAGTTACCCTTCGCACTGTGGGAATATCGCACATCAGTCTGAACAGCTACAGGAGAGACCCCCTATGCCCTCACCTTCGGAATGGAGGCTGTCTTGCCAATAGAACTGGAAATACCATCACTAAGGGTTCTCCTAGAAAACCAAGTGAACGAAGTCGACTGGCTAGAAAGCAGATACGAAGAGTTAGCCTTGCTAGAAGAAAGGAGGCTGAAAGCAGCCGAGCACACTCAAGCTTACCAAAGAAGAATGGCAAGAGCTTTCAACAAAAAGGTCAAGACAAGGAATATCAGAGTGGGCGACCTAGTTCTCCGCGAGCATCGTCCCGGACCTTTCAACCCGCTAGGCAAATGGGGACCAAGATGGTTAGGACCCTACATCGTAAAGAAGATATTCTCTGGGGGAGCCCTTCAGCTAGTAGACTTAGACGGAGATCAGCTACCGAAGCCAGTCAACATGGACAAGCTCAAGAAATATTTCGCGTGACTTGTCCTCTTAAAAGAAAAACGCTCGTTAGGTTGAAAATCCCGAAGGGGACGGCCTAGGCAAAAATTAGAGCTCGCACAAGAAAAGAAGCCCGCTAGACTGGAGACCCGAAAGGGCAGTCTAGGCAAAAGAAAGGGTGTGCATACAAAAAATTAAATTTTTTTTTTAAAAAAAAGAGGCCTTGTCTCGCGCGAGATTACCCCTCGGCCTGAAACCGTATTTTTGTCATTTTTCTCTCAAAAATGAACTACGTTAGACCTGAGCCTCTTATTTAATTGCTGTAAAAGAGGAACGTAGGCAGCCTTCGGGTTCGGTCTAATCAAATAAATAAATCCAATTTGCCCTTTTATTAATCAAATGCATTTTATTAATGGCAAAAGGGAAATCCTAACCACAACGACTAATTTGCTAAGCTAACAATCTAGAAAAAAAACACTAATAAAATAAAATTGTTGATCTATCAAAGCAATCTCTTGGTACTCCTTAAGATCTAGCCTTTCATTGACTTGGTAGGCCGGCGAACATGATTACCACCGTCTTCGAGGTCCTTCTTGAGCTTCGGACCCTTCGAAGCAGAACATCCCTCGAGACGAGTAAAGACGGACTCCGAAAGCCTCTTGAAGACATTGGGCCTATCTAAAGCTTCCGTCTTTCCAGGCATCCCTTTGCCTCACCTCTCATACCAATTCCCATCAAGAAAATCCTGGATTGGATCGGTTCGTACATTAGCAGGATCAGACTGAGCCTCACTCCTTTGCAAAATACTACTAGCTACAAAAGAATCCCCTAGCAATGGAAGTCGCAAATCATCAATCTTCTCCACACTAGGGTAGCCGGTATGAAGGAACCAATCCAAATACTTATCAGATAAGAAGATGCTTGCATCAAAAGTTTGAAGGTTCGACCAGCGGTTCCGACTAGTTCCTTTGCCCCATACTTGAGCTAGCACATGCGCAAACTCTACACCAATATAAGACACACCACGAGAGGCCCCTTCGAAAAGATAAGTGTCCTGCTGCTGACCAAACTGACGGAGCACCCGTTTGGGAAAATAAAAGGAGGAATCTTGCAAACCCGGGAGAACAACCCTGTCAAAACCCTTGGTATTGGCGACGTATTTGTTCAATCTCCAATAAGGTGGACACCAAAGGATATCAGAAGTTACAACCTTTGCAATCAACTTGGCCCACTCCTCCACCAAGAGATCCTTGATCAGCAACTGATATGTGAATGGGGAATAATCCAACGGGAGACCTACCAATTTGAGATGCTCCCTAAGCCAAATAGTCAACAAAAGAGGGCTCCCTTAAGTCATGGCACCGGTCTTATGCAACTCATCAAGACCATGTAGGGTTTCACCCAAAATTAGCGGAATGATGTTCCTAGAACGTTTCCTAGCCTGCAGAACAATTTCTACCAATTGGGAGTCAACCAAGCCATCCCTGCATGTAAACAAAACATCTCCGAAAAGAGAAAGGGCTAGAAAGTTCCGTTTGTAGACATGAAAGCCGTCATCATCTGAATCTCCGCTGAATCGCTCAGGAAAAGAAGAACAATCTACCCACCAGCGGTGAACCAACTCATAGCAAGTATCAAGGGGGATCCCTAGCAATTCATTCAAGGCCTCTGAATGACTCCTATTGTATTTAGGAACAGCAATCTCACCAGTCAAGGGCATATCCAAGATAATGGCAAATTCCTCCACAGTAGGCACCATCTCATTAAGAGAAAAATTGAAGAGATGGACAGAGGGATCCCAAAATCGAGCAGCACCCTGCAAAAGATTCCAATCCGGTTGGAGGTTCTTCAAGGTGAAAAGGATTCTGAATCTGAATTCTGCTATGAACCTATTACGAGATCGATTGCGAAATGACCTCACAAAATCTCTTGATGCTTGCTTGAAGGATTCAACCACTTCAGATGGTAAAGAAAAATCATCAACATTCATGGATGTTGGGGCGATCTCCTTGGAAGCCATGGATCACAGGGTTGAAAAAGAATATAAGAACTCCACCCTAACAGAATATCTCTAGAGTTTGAAAGGCTAGGATGAATTATCTGGCTGGACTACAAGGTAATTTTATAGGGAAAACTGATAAAATCCTGTTCGAAGAAGGAAGAGGATTCTGCCTGGGTAGCGTGTATCGCGCGAGATGCCTTGTCCCGCGCGATACATCGCCACGGCAAAACAGCAACAGTTCTGCACAAATAACAATCTAGCCCCGACTTGACAAAGCAAGTCTCGAAAAACCTGCACATACAGTTCCCAACATACAGTGCAACACCAAATTCAAGCTCAAAATTGTGGCCTAGGTGGCCATTTCATTTCCAACCACGGAAAGTCGAGAAAGTTAAAAAAACTAACTAATTAGACCTAGGATTAGGAATAAGAAAATTGTGTTTTGGTGCTATCTACGTGCTAACAGGTACCAAAAGAAAAGAAAATTGTCTGGGCCCACACGGCCAATATTTACAAGTTATCAGAAAACAAATAGGGAGAAAAAGGGGATCAAGCCATCAGGTCACCCGAGCCGCCGGCACCTCCGCCTTCACCACCATGGGGGCTACCATCCCTCCTTGACCTCTTAGTTCCACAAGTCAGAGTCACTGCAGAGGCCACCGTCGAAGCCGCCAAGGATGCCTTCTGGAACAGCCTCTCAGATAGGTCCGACACCAGGGCCATCAATCCCGCCATCTTGCTCGCCCCACGGTTGTAATCGGCCGCGGACATAGTGATCTGACAACAAAAGAAAAGAGATGCTCAGATGAAGTCGGATATATACACTTATAGGGGCTGACGAACCTGAGGCAGAGGCAGAGGTGGAACCACGAGCAAGCAATCGCCTAGCACCCACCGGCAGAGGACCCATCAGTCGAGGCAAGAACTCCACATAGGAGGCTCCTCGAAAAACACTAGCCGTTGCCGCACAACCCACCATGAGATCGACATAATCATCATCAGGAATATAGTGGGTGGGGTACATCACCCTCGGCGGATCCGCTGGCACCCTATATGGCAGTCTACCCCGGCCATACTGTGGGAAGACTCGCTCGCCCAAATACATAGTATCCCCCTCCAGAGATACCAGCATCCTCTACATTACAGTGGCATCCCAAGCACGATGGACCTCCCATTCAACTAAGGTCCATGGGTAAAGGCCCAACCGCTCATACTCAAAGGCGTCCAGCATGGCCCGCGCCTCTGCAACCGTCAGGGTCCACTCCTGATTCTCCTCCTCATCAACACTTCTATTGGGGTGGCTCCACCTCCTAATATCCGGAAACAGAGGGTTCAGACTGTCCAACTCAAACTTGTACAACCCAAAGACAACATAGCCCCATATCTGTAAAAGAAAATAGAACAGATTCAGTATGAAATACAGACAAAGCATACAGACAAAGGACAAAAACAGAATCAAGAGCATACCTCCCAAGCATAAGAACACCCCGACAGGGTATCCTTGGTGTGCCTTCACGCCTCGTCCATGGCGTGATAACAGAAGGCCAGCCCCGCTGAGCTCCAGTCATAAGTCCTCACCTCATCCAAATTCACCAACAAACCCAAAAGAGAAAGACGGGCCGTAGAAGAGTGGTTCGCAAAAATGGTCTCCGAAAGAATGTACCAGAGGGCACCCGCACCAACCGATCAGTGTCCGCATTCGGCTTCTCTGCATAAGTCTCAATCTGACCCCAGAGAGGGGATAACTTAGCAGCAAACCCCTTAACCTTGTTAGGGGCGAAACCAATCAACTGCCTCCACACAACAGGGCTCGCAGGCTTATAACCCGCAGTCTTCGAAAGGGGCTCACCGGTGAACTCTAGCCCCGTAATAGCAAGGAAGTCCGTCAGAGTCATAGTGTCTTTCCCGAAGCGCAGATGCACTGTGTGAGTAGTATCCCACCACCTCTCCTGAATCGCCTGAAGAACTTGGGGAGTCCGTCTCATCCCTTGGAGGTTATCAATGAAGGTCAAAAGTCCTGTTTGAGCCATCCTAGCTCGAACCCCATTGAGGTCCTTGATCTTGTCCCACAAAGCTCTAGCCAGTTTTGGGCTCCCACGACAGTTTTTCGTTGGCCTGTACGACTGCAAAACAGAGGAAAAGCAAAAGGGCAATGTTAGAAATCATTCCATGGCAGAAATCTCAAAGAAATAGAAGAAAATTTTCATTGAGGCATTTCATTGAACACTTGGCGTGCGCACAAGAAAAACTTGCCCAAAGATGCATTCGACAACCCGAATCAACCCCTCCTACAATCCATAATATGTAAGGGACTCATACGCACACAATGCAACAACAATCATCCAACAAATTCAACAAAAAACGAAGCATGCAAGGTGGAACCAAGTTCTAAGCAAAACTGCCATTGATGAAATTGGGATTCCAAAAAGCATGGATTCAAAGGCAATACAATGTAAGAAACAAGGATTGAGAGAGAAGCTCTTACCAAACCTTCCCGAATAGCGGTAGAAATATACGCGTCCCTATCGAAAGTGAGGTCGTCGCGGGGATAATCTTTCCAAGCAAATAACTCCCCAAAATCGGATTTTTTCTCTCTTGAGCCATTGATTGTGGAGGGAGGAAGGATTGAAAGTTTATTGGGAAGAGGAATCAACAAGAAACTCGCGAAAATTTGCAGAGAAAATTGCCTTGGCTCAAGCTAGGGAGGTAATTTGAAAAGATATAATTTCAAATGAAACAGCAGCTGCTGTTATATATTGCCCCGACAGTAGACGTCCCTCACGAGACATGATATCTCGCGCGAGATATGCCTTCGGGAAATGTACAAAATTGTCCTCGACAATAAGCGTCTACGCAACGTCAAAATTCAAAATTTTGACACATTTACCCTTGGAAATGATACACTAGCAAGGAAACGTGGAAAAATCGGCACCGCAAGTCACGGAACGAGCCGAACGTGACACCCGCACGATTTCCCGATACGGCATTAGTCGCCCGAAAACCAATTGATCCAAAGATCAGCTCATTCCACATGATTCAGAGCCCAGACAGTTGAATCATCAAAAGAAAAGCCCGATCCAACGCCCAGACAGGTGGATCGTCAACAGAAAAGCCCGATTCAATGCCCAGACAGGTGGATCATCAACACAAAAGCCCGGTCCAACGCACAGACAGGTGGATCGTCAACACAAAAGCCCGGTCCAACACCCAGACATGTGGATCGCCAACACAAAAGCCCGATCCAACACCCAGACATGTGGATCGTCAAATCAAAAGCTCGATTCAACGCCCAGACAGGTGGATCGTCAACATAAAAGCCCAATCCAACGCCCAGACAGGTGGATCGTCAAATCAAAAGCTTGATTCAACGCCCAAACAGGTGAATCGTCATCCTCAACAACTAAAAGCCCGATTCGGAGCCCAGACAGGCGAATCGTCACAAAACCGACAGGACTCAAAGGACTGGACAGGTGAGCCTTTGTTTTCTAACATATTTTCCCGCAGGTTCGGAGCCCAAACAGGCGAATCTTCAGACAGACAGGTATATTCAGAATTGGGTCTTGATTTGATTCCTCAGTATAAATTTACCTTTTCAAAACAAAATCTTCTCGATTTTCAAAAAATGATTTTCAAAATACCTAAAGCAGCCTTTTCGTGTTTTGGAGTCGAACTACGTTATGGTCTGATTCTCCGATAGAGATACGTAGGAAGCCGTGCGGCCCGACCATCCCGATATTCAGAATAATGTCCTTTCTATCGTCGACATGACTTTTTTCATAAGACTTGTCGACGAGGGGCTCTGTAGACACCCCATTCTGAACCCATCGGATCACATTTATACCACTTTAAGTCTCGCTTTGAGTCAAGAAGTGGAAATCCATCATTTAGTCATGTTTCGTTAAGTTTTGACTAACCACCGTTAGTTTAGACTAAACTGCATACGAGATAACGAGGGAAGGACAAAATTGTCCACAAACTGCAATATCTCGAGCGAGATATTGGTGTTCTGCAGCATGCAAATGACAGTCTCCTCATCGATTTCAACCTCTTTTCGGGATAAAATTTTATCCATCCGGCCAACCAATGATTTTGGAGTCTGGAACCTTCCTAGGAGTGTTTTACCTCTCCACCTACACCTCTCCAACACCTATAAATAGTTGGTGACTTCCAGTATTTCAGAGGTCCGGAAAAATCCCATCAATTCCCCTACATTTACTGGTTTCTCTCCTTGAAAGATTCCTGTAAATCACCCCTAAAATCACCTCAAAGTTTGTTTGTCAACCTTGTTGATAAGCAAACATCAAGATTCGATTCAAGGACTGAGGCGAAGCTCTGTCCGTATCAAGATTCGATTCTAAACTTGAGTCGAAACTCTGCCTGAATCACCTCACGCAAGGTAACCCCTATTTCCTTTCTAATTGATTGTTAGAGTGGTATAAATACATAGAATCTAGGATTGGCCTAGAGCCTCCCCAAATCATGGGGATGGTCTCGAAGAAATCGATCCTACATTCCGTTTAACCCCGTTAAATGGATCTTTATTTTATTCTTTTCTATTTAAAATCTTCTTCTCTTTTGAAAACCTCTCTTTTCTTTAGCAAGACCGATCTCCGGGTTGGGTGGAATGGGTGCTCCTTGACCTTCCCATTCCATAACCTAAGCACCGAACCCAAAATCTCTTTCAAAACGGTTTTTATATGTTTTCCAAATGAATAATATAGGTGGCAACTCAAAAGATAAATAAAGAGGGGATGATCAAAATCCACTCAATGCTACACATACCCTCTATAAACCCGGGACCCACCCTAAGGACGGATGACGGTAACCACCTAGTCGCCAGTCTCTCCGAAGTTGGATCATCCCATTTCGCGTATTCAATCCACCTTGATTGTCATATCGCGGGGAGCCTAGCCTTCCAGCCCTGCATCGCCACATTGTCATGTAGATTGTGTTTTTAGGATCACTCTGTGACTGGTCGGTTTGACTCGACAATCTTTTCTTGTTTTTGACCAAAATAAAGCCCTGTAAAATTGACAATAAAGAAGTCCCTCGGAAAAGTCCCTTCGGAATTACCCTTTCGGATGTCCCTTTAAAAGAAAAAAAATAATATATATCCTTCAAAAACAATCTTACATGGCTTTGTTTTACAAAAATCGGACTGATTGCTTAGTCGTTAGGTTCTGATAAAGGCCTTAGAAACCCCTCAAAACGGATTCTCCATTCCGACCAAAAATTAGGTCTAATAAAAATCGACTTTCCGTGTGATTGTCTCGTGCGTGACTACATGTCTCGCGCGAGATAAGGCCCCTGTTTGCTGTGTTTGAGCCTAAACCATTTAAGCCTGCTTCCGACTCGTTGGGGCTAGATATGATCCTGACATCATCTCTGCATCTCCTCTGTCAGTTTTTCGAAGCTACTCAACTTCAAGACTCCCAACACAATGTCCGGCATCGACGAAATTCCGGGTGATGAATCTTTGTCCGAAAATAACCACAAACTTCTGGAAGAAGCCAATGATCGCCTAGAAGTGCAAGCTACCCAAATCCACACTCTCGTGGAAGAAATCCAAGAGCTTAGGGCAGCACTAGCTAACAAAGAAAAGAAAAAGAAAATTGATTCTTCCTCCGAAGTCGAGGAATCATACACCAAAAAGGCCAAGGGTTGCCGCCAAAGCAAAAGCAAGAAAGAGAAGTACGAGTCTAGCTCGTCATCTTCCTCCTCTGACAACGAGAGCTACACATCCAAGAAAGAAAGAAAAGGGGCAAGCAAGAACGAACCCCTCACCATGGCCACGTTAGAAAAGAAGCTTGCATCCCTCGATGTGAGTAAGGGAGCCTCGCTCTCTATTGATTATGACACCCTTCGTCAATCCATGTCCAAGCTTCCTAGAAAGTACAAAACACCTGACATTGCAAAATTCAATGGCACCACTTATCCCAAATCACATTTGGAGACCTACTCTTGGGCCATGCTACCTATGTTGGGTTTTACGGGTCCATGCGCAGCGGAATTAAGCATTAAAACATAAAACCCAAGAAGCCCTAGGATCCGTTCTATACAATTAATTTGAATATCAATGAAATAGAATTAAACCAACCTTGAAACGCTTTCCGGTCTTGAGCTATCGAACGATTTGATTATGTGATATTGAATCACAAACTTCGTTCTTCAACTTGCTTGAACTCTAGGTCTTGATCAATGAACGAGCGAAGACCCTCTTTTGGTATCCACACCTTCGAATGAATCCAAGAACAATTTCTTGTTGATTGCTAGATCTAAACCTTGAAGAATATTGAGAGAATTTGATTGTGAATTTTTTGCTTTAAAATTTCGGCTAGACTTTTAGGTCTGACAGAACCCCTGTATTTATACTACAAATAGTGTAAATACCTCTTCTAATCAAATTAGGAGAGACAGGCTGTCAATACCGCGTATTGGCCTATTATGTCGCGCGGTATATCAAGCCATTGGCTTGATATGTCGCGTGACATAAGTAGTCAGTCTCGTGTCTCTCAATCATTCTTCCTCCGGTTTAACCAATTCATTCTAGTTGTGTGTGACCCAATAGGATTACATCATGTTGGCAATGAGATCGATCATATCGAACCTCATAAGACATAAGCGGACTCTAGCAAGCCATTATGTCTACCCAAATGATGCAACGTAAGAGTTCACGTTTCCAACGGTGTACTTCCATTTATCCCTTTTTGTCTCACGATGTTATATTGAACACTAGTCATGGTCCATGTCGACTTGTTATTGTTCAATGCTTTCTCGATTCTTGAGTATAATGATAATTCCAATCATATTGGGGTACGGCCATACACTTTCATCATTATCACTCATCGAGGGGCCCAAGCATAACATCTCTCTTCCGAGGGAGAAACTCCTTCTTGACTTATCATCCTTCCCATCATGAATCCGATCATGCCAATGATAGCCTTTATAGATATCGTGTTAAGATATCGTTTGACTAAAATCAAACATGGCTTTCATCATATGTAAGGTTATGATAGTTTCAGGTCTAGGAAATAAATGAAGTAACCGTATGAGATTTAAGTATGACATTTGACCATTACATAAATCTCATGCGGGTCATGTCCAGTCACTTGTTCTCTAACAAGTACCCATAATTTCAATGTGCATCTCTTATGCATATAATCATCACATGATTATCCATTGACAATTATACTAATCTATTCTTTTAATAATTAGGGACAGTGATTATTATAAACAAATATACAAAACATATAATAATCAAATAATAAACATCTCATATAATAATAAATAATGTCAACACATAAGTCTATCAATCATAGGCCTAGGGCATAACACCAACAGTCTCCCACTTGCACTAGGCCCAATCTACCATGTATCGAATACCCATGGACCTAACATGACCATCATGTTTAGCTTGTGAGAGAGCCTTAGTTAGTGGGTCCACCACGTTGTCATCGTGTCTACTCGCATATCTTAACGTCTTCCCTTTCACATATCTCACGGATAATGTGGAAACGTCGAAGTATGTGTTTGGATCTATGGTGTGATCTTGGTTCATTTGCTTGTGCAATGGCACCATTGTTATCACAAGAAAGTTCAATAGGATCTCCGATGCTTGGAACGACTTCCAAATCACTAATGAACTTCTTGATCCAAACCGCTTCCTTAGCCGCATCGGATGCCGCTATGTACTCGGCTTCGGTTGTAGAATCGGCGACGGTACTTTGCTTGGAACTTTTCCAACTCACGGTGCCTCCATTAAGCATAAACAAAAATCCAGATCGCGATCTAAAATCATCTTTGTCGGTTTGGAAGCTAGCATCTGTGTAGCCTTTGACTACAAGATCTTCTTCCATTCCTCCAAAGATCAAGAATGCATCCTTAGTTCTTCGTAAGTACTTAAGGATATTCTTGATCGCTTATCCAATGTGGTTCACGGGATCGGATTGGTACCTACTCGTCATGCTTAGAGCACACGAGATATCGGGTCTAGTACATAACATAGCATACATGATAGACCCAATTGCCGAAGCATATGGAATACCATTCATTCTCATTCGCTCATCATTAGTCTTTGGACATTGATTCTTGCTAAGAGATATACCATGCAACATTGGCAAATTCCCTCTTTTAGAATTTTCCATTTGGAATCTTCTAAGGACTTTGTCAATGTAAGTACTTTGACTTAAACCAATCATCCTCTTGGATCTATCTCTATAGATCTTGATACCAAGGATATATGCGGCTTCGCCCATATCTTGCATTGAAAAGCACTTTCCCAACCAAGACTTGACAGCCTCTAGTGCAGAACGTCATTTCCAATGAGTAAGATATCGTCGACATACAACACTAAAAATAGTGCTACGCTCCCACTAATTTTCTTGTATACACAAGGTTCATCTTCGTTTTTGATAAAACCAAACTCCTTGATTGCTTCATCAAAACGTAGATTCCAACTCCTTGAAGCTTGCTTCAATCCATAAATGGATTTCGCAACTTACACACCTTGTTAGAATTTTACGGGTGACAAAACCTTCAGGTTGTATCATGTATACATCCTCAAGTAACTTCCCATTAAGGAAAGCTGTTTTGACATCAATTTGCCATATCTCATAGTCATAATATGCGGCTATGGCAAGTAAAATTCTAATAGACTTAAGCATAGCTACGGGCGAAAAGGTTTCATCATAGTCTATGCCATGAATCGCCTATATCCCTTAGCTACTAGCCTAGCCTTATAGGTGTGTACCTTCCCATCCATGTCGGTCTTCTTCTTGAAAACCCATTTGCACCCTATGGTTTTTACACCTTCGGGTGGATCAATCAAGTTCCAAACTTGATTATCAGCCATGGATTGTAATTCGGACTTCATGGCTTCTTGCCATTTTTCCGAATCCGGAGCGGATATCGCTTCTTGATAGCAAGTGGGTTCATCATTTTCGATTAACTCCACTTCATCACTTTCCGTAACGAGAAATCCATATCTCTCGGGTTCGGATCGTGATCTACCACTTCGGCGAGGAACTTGTGCATCTTGAACCGGTTCCACAACGGTTTGTGAACTTGGTTCAGTTTCTACCATTGGTTCAATGTTGTTTTCGGGTTCTCGAACTTCTTCGAGATCTATTTTACTCCCACTGGTTCCTTTGCGAAGAAACTCCTTTTCTAAGAAAGTACCATTTCGAGCAACAAACACTTTGTTCTCGTTTCGGTTGTAGAAATAGTATCCTTTGGTTTCCTTAGGATATCCCACAAAAACACATTTATCGGATTTAGGTGCTAGCTTGTCGAAGTTAACTTCTTGACATATGCATCACAACCCCAAATCTTCATGAAGGACAAACTAGGTTTTCTTCCATGCCACATCTCATATGGGGTCTTTTGAACCGATTTGGTAGGAACTCTGTTTATAGTGAAAGCGGCGGTTTCTAGTGCATGTCCCCAAAAGGATAAAGGAAGCTCAACTTGACTCATCATAGAACGAACCATGTCTAACAAAGTTATATTCCTCCTTTCAGACACACCATTCCATTGTGGTGTTCGGGTGGAGAGAGTTCTCAAACGATTCCACAACTCTTAAGATGATCGTCAAATTCTTGGCTCAAATATTCACCACCTCGATCGGATCGAAGTACCTTAATAGTTTTGCCAAGTTGATTTTGCACCTCATTTTGAAATATTCGAAATATCTCAAACGATTCACTCTTATGTTTCATTAGATAAACATATCCAAATCTACTATAATCATCGGTGAATGTTATGAAGTACCGAAATCCTCCCTAGCATCGCTACTCATAGGCCCACATACATCGGTATGTATGAGTCCTAATAAGTCGCCCGCCCTTTCACCGGTTTTGGTAAATGGGTCCTTGGTCATCTTGCCAAGTAAACAAGATTCGCATGTCTCATATGATTCATAATCATGTGAGTCCAAAAATCCATCTTTGTGGAGTTTAGAAATGCGTTTCTCGTTTATATGGCCAAGACGACAATGCCATAAGTAAGTGTGGTTTACATCATTGGGTTTAGATTTCTTGTTAATGTTATAGACATCATTATCGCGATTTTCAACATCAAGAATATAAAGGCCATTGAATGAAAGCAAGATGCAATAATGCATATCACTCTTGTAAATAGAAAATTTCTTATCACATATAAGAAAATTAAAACCTTCATTATCCAAACATGAAATCGAAATAATATTCCTACTTAAAGCTGGAACGTAATAACAATTGTTCAAAACAAGTATTAGTCCACTAGGTAAAGTAACTTCATAAGTTCCTACGGCTAATGCAGCAACTCTTGCTCCATTCCCCACACGTAGGTCCACTTCACCTTCCTTAAGCATCCTTCTGTTCTTTAGACCCTGCACATTTAAACAAATGTGAGTTCCACATCTGGTATCCAATACCCAAGAACTAGAAGTAGATAGGAATATATCTATAACAAAGATACCTGAAGTCGAAGAAACTCCTTTGCTCTTCTTCAGTGCTTCCTTGTATTTTGCGCAGTTTCTCCTCCAATGTCCAATCTCATTGCAATGGAAGCGGTGCGTCCTCTTGGGACTTAGGCTTAGCCTCTTTAGGCTTGGAGGCCTCTTTGGGCTTGGCAACCTTTGCCTTAGGATTAGCAACCTTTGCTTTTCCTTTACCCTTGAACCCTTTCCCCTTGTTAACCATTAGCACTTGATCGGTCTTCTTCTCGACAATCTTGGTTTCCGCATGAGTCAACATTTGAACTAACTCGGAAAGGTTTCTATTCATTCCACCCATGTTATAGTGCATTATGAAATGACTAAAACTTTTAGGTAATGAATTCAGTATTATGTCGGTAGCCAACTCTTGGCTAATTGGAAAACCGAGCCTTTCAAGATGCTCAATGTGGCCCTTTAACTTGAGAGCATGGGGACCAACAACTTGTCCTTCACTCATCTTGCATGAGGTCAAGGATGCAACTGTGTTGTACCTTTCTTGCCTAGCTTGAATTTGGAACATTTCCATCGGCCGATTGTTTAAGTCGATTGTCCCCAAGTGCTCAAGATTCTTTTGAAGACTCTTGCACATGGCGGAGAGCATAAGGCAACTAACATCTGTAGAGTCACGCTTGTGCTTCGGATATTGTTCCCTTATTGCCCTAGCGGCATTGGCGGCGGAGTTCGGGTGGAATAGGTTCGGTGAACGTACGGTTTCTCCTCTTGTTTGAGAACAATTCTCAAACTACGGATCCAATCCATATAGTTTGTACCATTCTCTTCCAACTTTTCCTTCTCAAGGACGGATCGCAGTGAAAAGTGATTATTGTTTGATGCCATTTATTCTACAAAAAGATATACATAAAATATGAACACATATAAGTAAACATATCATATGAGAAGTATAGTGCATTTAAATAAATGCTCCCACTAAATTATACACCTTCAAATGCAAATAAGCATAATATACATTTAATGGGCTAAGATCCAACTTTAATTCAATTTCAAGTTTGCTATGGCAAACCGCTCAAAATTAAATTAATTAGGTAGAAAACATCAATCATATCACATATATGACTCTTAGATCTTTTATGAGATCAATTCAAGACATCATATGTCTAGGCATATTTTAATCTCATCTTATGCCTTGGGTCCAAAACCATTTTGATAACCCAATTAAGTTCATTCACTTTAAAACGTATAGGAACCACCATTTCCTCATCTTGCTCGCATTCGAATAGAATCAAAGCACCTTGCTATGGCAAGCCCACCCAAAACTATCCGAATGGTCTCAAGTGTTTTTAATCATGAATTGGCATAAAGAACTTAAAAGTTAAATGAAGGTTCTTTAAAGGTAGATTATAAGCACATCGAAAGATAGTCAAAATCATGCACCAGGTAAGTTCCCAGGAAGATAGGTGAGCCGCAAGGACTTCTTAAGTACCAACTCTTCCTTAGACAGAACTCTCCTAGACATGCATAATTAGAAATCAACTCTGATTAGGCAACATAATCCTTACCTTTTATAAACAATCAGTTTCCTTTTAAATTTCGCGTATTTATGACTTGTTTCCATAAACAATCATAAGATCCAAAATTTACAATGTCTAAATCTAAACATATTAGGAAACTAAATATCATGTTTCAACTAAACATCTAATTTAATAATTCTTAACAATTAAGAACAAATAATTCATACATCGCAACAATTAATAAAACACATTTTTTTTTTTTATATTCTTCTTTAAAAGAAGGGGATCAACACATTTCACCGCTCCCCCCATGATGCACTTCACAGAGGCGCCTAGCTATGCTAGGGAGGGCAATGTCATTCCCTCTAACCACTGGTGGGGGAATCGAACCCATGACCTCCAGGTTGGAAGCCATGAACTCTAACCATCAGGCTAAGACCCCGCGTGCAATTAATAAAACACATTTAAATTAATTAAGCATGCATAAACAATGAATCAATCTAGCATGGACTTATAAACTCAATTTTATAACATCCAGTTTTTCATACACATTGCAATAATTATTAAAATCATATTTTAATCAATTAATCATGTATATCAATGAATCAATCTATCGCGGACTTATAAACTCAATTTTATAACATCCAGATTTTTCATATTAACATATCAGATTGTAAACACAATCATAGAATAGCAGAAAATTTGAACAAACAGTTACGCCGGTTTTGGCTTGTTATGTCGCGTGACAACATCGGCCATAGGCTTAATATGTCGCGCGACCTAACATGCCGGTTAACTGAATTCCACATGGCTCGATATGTCGCACGACATAGGCGGCCAGGTTACTGAGATTTCCGATTCGAACCAATACAGATTACGGCCAATTAAATCACATAAAACAGCCTTTTTACAGATTTAATTCAAAGATAAATTGAAAACGATTTTCACATTGTTTCACATAAACAATTAAAATTCTATCACATACAAAACATGCAATAAGCATATAAACAATTTATATCTTAAACCTAGCATGTTAATTCAAACTTAATCATACGAACGGGGCTCTGATACCACTGTTGGGTTTTACGGGTCCATGCGCAGCGGAATTAAGCATTAAAACATAAAACCCAAGAAGCCCTAGGATCCGTTCTATACAATTAATTTGAATATCAATGAAATAGAATTAAACCAACCTTGAAACGCTTTCCGGTCTTGAGCTATCGAACGATTTGATTATGTGATATTGAATCACAAACTTCGTTCTTCAACTTGCTTGAACTCTAGGTCTTGATCAATGAACGAGCGAAGACCCTCTTTTGGTATCCACACCTTCGAATGAATCCAAGAACAATTTCTTGTTGATTGCTAGATCTAAACCTTGAAGAATATTGAGAGAATTTGATTGTGAATTTTTTGCTTTAAAATTTCGGCTAGACTTTTAGGTCTGACAGAACCCCTGTATTTATACTACAAATAGTGTAAATACCTCTTCTAATCAAATTAGGAGAGACAGGCTGTCAATACCGCGTATTGGCCTATTATGTCGCGCGGTATATCAAGCCATTGGCTTGATATGTCGCGTGACATAAGTAGCCAGTTTCTGTGTCTCTCAATCATTCTTCCTCCGGTTTAACCAATTCATTCTAGTTGTGTGTGACCCAATAGGATTACATCATGTTGGCAATGAGATCGATCATATCGAACCTCATAAGACATAAGCGGACTCTAGCAAGCCATTATGTCTACCCAAATGATGCAACGTAAGAGTTCACGTTTCCAACGGTGTACTTCCATTTATCCCTTTTTGTCTCACGATGTTATATTGAACACAAGTCATGGTCCATGTCGACTTGTTTATTGTTCAATGCTTTCTCGATTCTTGAGTATAATGATAATTCCAATCATATTGGGGTACGGCCATACACTTTCATCATTATCACTCATCGAGGGCCCAAGCATAACATCTCTCTTCCGAGGGACAAACTCCTTCTTGACTTATCATCCTTCCCATCATGAATCCGATCATGCCAATGATAGCCTTTATAGATATCGTGTTAAGATATCGTTTGACTAAAATCAAACATGGCTTTCATCATATGTAAGGTTATGATAGTTTCAGGTCTAGGAAATAAATGAAGTAACCGTATGAGATTTAAGTATGACATTTGACCATTACATAAATCTCATGCGGGTCATGTCCAGTCACTTGTTCTCTAACAAGTACCCATAATTTCAATGTGCATCTCTTATGCATATAATCATCACATGATTATCCATTGACAATTATACTAATCTATTCTCTTAATAATTAGGGACAGTGATTATTATAAACAAATATACAAAACATATAATAATCAAATAATAAACATCTCATATAATAATAAATAATGTCAACACATAAGTCTATCAATCATAGGCCTAGGGCATAACACCAACAACCTATGGGTGTTGATGACAACCTGTTAGCTCAATGTTTTCCACAAACTCTCGATGGTGCCGCTAGGGATTGGTACATGACTCTTCCACTCTCTACAAGACTCGATTGTCCACTCGCTAGTCGTACTTTCCAAAAGCAATATGAGGACAACTCCACTTACCGCACCACTAGAAGGGATTTCGAACAAACCAAGTAGCTTCCGAACGAATCCTTCATAGATTTTGTCAAAAGGTGGAGGGCCAAACTAACTGAAATCGTTGATAGGCCAAGCCTAGACGAACAAATCCACATCCTCATACAATGTCTTATTGAAGAATATCAAGACAAACTTGCCGGCAACTACTTTCCTAGCTTCGCCGAACTCCACAAGTCGGGCATACGGTTAGATGACCTCATCAAACAGAAAAGGGAGCCAAGAAAGAAAGTGGGTTCCGTTACAACAAAAGTTCCTCTTCCTCTTCCAACCCCAAGGACACTTCTGTCAATGCTATTGTCTTCAATCATCCCGGAAATGGTAAGTACTCTGCGGTACCTCCACCACAAAAGAAGAAAAGGGATAGACATTATGAAAAGCTTGAAGGGATCACTCAAGAAGAACTCCTCGAGGTGCTCGTCAAGAATGGAAAAATCAAACCAAGAGAAGGTGGACCTCCAAAGAAAGATCTTCCTGCCAATCATGCTCATCATATCTTCTGCAAGTACCACAACTTCACCGGCCACGACACCAACTCATGTTTCCACTTGAAAGACGTCATCCAAGATTTGTTTGACGATAAAGAGATAGGGCTACCTAATGTTGTTACTAATCCTTTACCAAATAATGAAGTCAATTTGATAGAAGTAGAAAGTAGCTTAAAGGACCCTACTCGTCTGGCCACAACTGTGGACGAGAGCCCTTTTGAATTTAATAAATCTTCTTTCTGTTATATGATGTCTTGGGAGGAAATCTTAGAACAAAAGGAAAAAGGGTCTAAAGCAGTCAATCTCTTCACATGATCCGGTCGTGTGATCATCAACAAAGATCCAAGGGACAAAAATCATCCTAAACAAGCAAAAGCTTCATCATCAAGCGAACCAGACGACCCTCTCTTAACTCAGCTAAAGAAGACACAAGCAAACATCTCAGTTTGGGATCTCATAGGAGCATCTCACAAGCATCGTGAGATGTTGAAAAAGGCATTGGCTCAAATGACCATTTCCTCAGAAGCAACACCCGAAGAGCTTACTCAAATGATCGGTCAAGTACAATTTGGCAACGTATGGGACCAAGTCATCACTTTCACTGACTTGGACCTCCCATCCTATGGGAATAATCATCATGAGGCCCTCTACATAACTGCTAAGGTAAATGGATATCGAATGCCACACATTTTGGTCGATAATGGTTCCGCAATCAATGTCCTTCCAAAGAAAGCTTTATCATCATTAGGTCTCACCCACAAAGACCTTAAGCCATCAGGGCATACTGTACGAGGGTACGATTGTAGTGCTAGAACTGCTTTGGGGTCAGTTGTGATACCTATAGAAATGGGGCAAGTCACCATGAGCATCGAATTTCAAGTCATCGACATCCCGACATCCTTCAACTTGCTGCTTGGCTGCCCTTGGCTACACGACATAGGGGGTGTACCTTCCTCCCTACACCAGTGTATCAAGTTCAGACACAACGATACAATAGTCACCGTACACGGAGAAATGGTTACTGCTAGCCCTATCCTCGAGGTACAACATAGCACTTCTGATTTCCTGTTCAGTGGCTTTGAGATCGAGAAAGAAAGCACCGTGAATGTCATAGAAACTTACAACGAAAATGATTACTCCAAAGCACTTCGGTTTTCTGGAAATCTTCCTGTTTGGAGAATGATGCAAGCAAAAGGATACTTCCCTGGCTTGGGACTTGGAAAACACTTGCAAGGGATAACAGAACCACCACCGGTTCCCTCACCACACACGAAGCATGGCCTAGGATACATCATTTTCATCCACGATGGAGATGACGAAGAAGAGTGGGACTTCACTCAAGTCAGCTGGGAAGGAACCGCATACAAAGGCCACAATGACCCAAAGGTCAAAGATTGCAACCCCGAGCCATATCGAAAGACACTTAATGGCTACTTCGTCCGAGAAGGGGAAAGCATCCCCCACTTTATCTTTTCAGAACCATGGACTGACGATAAAGGAAAGCGCCAACCGGGCTTTGAAATCTTCAGCGACTGCGATGCTTCACCAGATGAAACAGAACCCGTTTCACTAATCCCTAAAGATTTGTGGGGCACGAAGGCATAAATGACCGCCAAATGGGACTTTGTGTTGGGAGAAGACATGCTGCGATAGTTTGAAGACCTGTGCCGGTTAGAAGACAGCCAGATCCATGCAATCTCCAAGGGGGATGCTCCAACTATTGATTACACAAGGCTAATACAGAAATGTGATGAGCCAATTCTATAATGGCACGTCACCGGAGGACCAGTTGTTGATGAAGACTTCATGATCAAAGAGCTTGGTTGTACTTCCCATCCCTACAGGAAGATAGGCCCTGTAACTTTCACATTAGAAGCAGGCTCCCCCTCTGATGAACTCACTCAAGAGGAAATCGAGGTTGTGGCCGAACATGTATTCCCTTACTTCCTTAATGAAAACTTTTATCTTTTCGAGTACCCTGAGATTGCTAATATCGTGAATGATGAATTAACTAATAATAATCAATATAACGAACATATTAATAATGAATCATACGATGAGATAGATCAAGAAAATGAACAAATTTTAAAGGAATTAGCAAAGCAAGTAGGTCGTTGTGGAAAGAATGGCCCTATTGACAACGAGGAAATGCAAACGGTTAATCTCGGGACAACAGAAGACCCCAGAGAAACAAAGATCGGCAGCTTCTTCAAGGGGGAAGACAGAGAAACCTTGACTCAGCTCCTCAGAGAATATGTCGATGTCTTCGCTTGGTCCTACAGAGATATGCCTGGGTTAAATCAGTCGATTGTAGAACACAAGATACCACTGCTACCCAACGCCAAGCCAGTCAAACAAAAACTGCGCAGAATCAAGCCGGAATGGTCAATGCAAGTAAAAGAGGAAATCATGAAACTCTTGAACGTGGGGTTTATCAAAGTGATCGAGTATCCGGAATGGCTAGCAAACACGGTACAAGTAGCCAAGTCAAACGGGAAAATACGAGTCTGTGTCAATTTCAGAGACTTGAACAAAGCATCCCCTAAAGATGACTTCCCGCTACCAAACATAGACATGTTGGTCGATGCCACAGCAGCATACGAAGTCCGTTCATTCGTCGATGGCTTCGCAAGGTATAACCAAATCCTCATGGCAGAGGAGGATCAGCACAAAACGGCATTCACCACACCTTGGGGGACGTTCTGTTACACGGTCATGCCGTTTGGTCTCAAGAACGCTGGGGCTACTTACCAAAGGGCAGTCATGACACTATTCCATGACATGATCCACAAAGAAATAGAGGTATACGTGGACGACATGATTGTCCACTCAAAAGGGACAGATGGTCAGCATTTCAGAGATCTCAAAAAATTCTTCAATCGACTGAGACAACACAAGATGAGACTCAACCCCGCAAAATGCTCATTCGGAGTGGTCAAAGGGAAAGTCTTAGGGTACATGGTCACCGAGCATGGCATAGAAGCAGACACCGCCAAGATAAAGGCCATCATAGACATGCCTCCACCCAGAACGCAGAAAGAAGTAAAGGGATTCATGGGCAGACTCCAATATATCAGTCGATTCATCAATCAACTAACTACAATGTGCGATCCTATCTTCAAGCTACTTAAGAAAAACGCACCTCAAGAGTGGACCAAGGAATGTCAAGAAGCATTCGAGGAAGTTAAGCATTACTTAACTTCCCCACCCATCCTGGTTCCACCACACAAGGAAAAGCCCTTAAAGCTATACCTCACGGTTACTGACAACGCGCTAGGGGCTATGCTCGCTCAAGAACAGCCTGCTTCACACACAGAGAATGCCATCTACTTTGTCAGCCGCAGATTCCAAGGCAGCGAAATCAACTACTCTCCACTCGACAAATCTTGCGCTGCTCTTGTTTGGGTATCACAAAGGCTAAAGCATTATATGGAAGCCTTCCCTGTTCGTCTCATTGCAAGAATGGATCCTTTGAAGTATATCCTAGACAAATCAAATTTGTCTTTGAGACTGGCCAAATGGTACTTCATGCTCGCGGGATATGATATCACTTACGTCACTCAAAATCCGTCAGGGGGAGTGTATTCGCAGATCAGTTGGCCGAATTTCCTTGTGACGAAGCGAAGAGGGAAGACCCGCGATTCCCTGATGAATACATCATGAGCATAGAAGACGAAAATAAGTGGCAATTATTTTTCGATGGCGCAGCCAACAAGAGAGGGTTCGGCATTGGAATGTTGTTGGTAGACCCTGACGACATCTATACTCCACTAATAATACGTCTTGACTTTAGCGCCACCAACAACACCGCAGAATATGAGGCTTGTATAGCGGGGCTTGAGGCAGCCCTAGAGCGCAACGTGACCGAACTTGAGGTATTCGGGGACTCCCAGTTAATCATCAATCAGACACTGAAGAAGTGGAGGATCCAAGATCCAACCCTTCAAAGATACAATGCCCACCTCCAAGAGTTGGTGCACCAATTTCAAGATATCTCGTTCCACTATCTTCCTAGAGACAAAAACTAGTTTGCAGATGCATTGGCTACACTCGCTTCCTTGGTCGAAATCCCTAAAGGAAAGGCAGTCAAACCTTTCAAAATAACACGACGTTCAACTCCTGCCTATTGCGCCGTTATAGACCTCCATGACTGCAAAGACAAATGGTTATCCGAACGTGCCATCGTTGAGGAATCCGAAGAGAAACCGTGGTACCATGATATTTGGCATTTCATCCTAGATGGAACCATCCCACCTGAGACAGACCAGAAGACTCAGATCGCCCTTAAGAGGCTGGCTACTAATTACTCCATCATTGCTGGCCGTTTATTCAAGAAGCACTCCCAAGGAAACCTCCTTTGTGCCACTTTAGAAGAGGCTCGAGAAATAATGGACCATGTTCATCAAGGCATATGTGGAACCCACATGAGCGGAAATATGCTTGCCAAAAAGATCATTAGACAAGGGTACTTTTGGCTAACCATGGAAGCCGACTGTACCAAAATGGTCAAGAAATGCCATAAGTGCCAGATACCCGCCAACCTTCAGCACGCACCGCCTTCCTTACTGTACCCTATGACTTCTCCTTGGCCGTTCTCGACATGGGGGATATACGTGATCGGAAAGGTCATACCCACAGGAACCAATAGACACTGCTTTGTCCTAGTAGCCATCGACTATTTCATTAAATGGGTCGAGGATGCCTCCTACAAACTTTTGAATGCCAGAAAGATTGCAGAATTCATCAAGCACAACATTATCTGTCGATACGGGGTCCCGCAAGAGATGATAGCCGATAATGGCTCGCACTTCGAGAAAGAAACCGATCGCCTCCTAACCGAGTACAAAATCACAAGGCACAAGTCATCTCCTTACAGGCCTCAGACGAATGGAGCAGCTGAAGCCGCAAACAAGACAATCGAAACCATCATCAGAAAAATGGCAATCACTAGGAAAGACTGGCCCAACAAGTTACCCTTCGCGCTGTGGGGATACCGCACATCAGTCCGAACAGCTACAGGAGAGACTCCCTACGCCCTCACATTCTGAATGGAGGCTGTCTTGCCAATAGAATTGGAAATACCATCACTAAGGGTTCTCCTAGAGAATCAAGTGAATGAAGTCGACTGGTTAGAAAGCATTTAGGAAGAGTTAGCCTTGCTAGACGAAAGGAGGCTGAAAGTAGCCGAGCACACTCAAGCTTACCAAAGAAGAATGGCAAGAGTTTTCAACAAAAAGGTCAAGACAAGGAATATCAGAGTGGGCGACCTGGTTCTCCGCGAGCATCATCCTGGACCCTTCAACCCGCTAGGCAAGTGGGGACCAAGATGGATAGGACCCTACATCGTAAAGAAGATATTCTCTGGGGGGGCCTTCAGCTGGTGGACTTAGACGGAGATCAGCTACCGAAGCCAGTCAACATGGACAAACTCAAGAAATACTTCGCGTGACATGGCCTCTTAAAAGAAAAATGCTCGTTAGGTTGAAATCCTGAAGGGGACGACCTAGGCAAAAATTAGAGCTTGCACAAGAAAAGAAGCCCGCTAGATTGAAAACCCGAAAGGGCAGTCTAGGCAAAAGAAAGGGTGTGCATAAAAAAAAGAAAAAAAAGGGGCCTTGTCCCGCGCGAGATTACCCCTCGGCCTGAAACCATATTTTGCCCGTTTTTCTCTCAAAAATGAACTACGTTAGACCTGAGCCTCTTATTTAATTGTTGTAAAAGAGGAACGTAGGCAACCTTCGGGTTCGGTCTAATCAAATAAATGAATCTAATTTTGTCCTTTTATTAATCAAATGCATTTTATTAATGACAAAAGCAAATCCTAACCACAACGACTAATTTACTAAGCTAACAGTCTTGAAAAAACACTAATAAAATAAAGCTATTGATCTATCAAAGCAATCTCTTGGTACTCCTTAAGGTCTAGCCTTTCATTGACTTGGTAGGCCGGCGAACATGATCACCACCGTCATCGCGATCTCTCTTGCGTTTTGGGCCCTTCAAAGCAGAACATCCCTCGAGACGAGTAAGGACAGACTCCGAAAGCCTCTTGAAGACGTTGGGCCTATCTAAAGCTTGCGTCTTTCCAGGCATCCCTTTGCCTCGCCTCTCATACCAATCCCCATCAAGAAATCCTGGGTTGGATCAGTCCGTACATTAGCAGGATCAAACTGAGCCTAGCTCCTTCGCAAAATACTGCTAGCTACGAAAAAATCCCCTAACAGTGAAAGCCGTAGATCATCAATTTTCTCCACACTAGGGTGACCGGTATGAAGGAACCAATCCAAATTCTTGTCAGATAAGAAAACGCTTGCACCAAAAGTCCGAAGGTTCGACCAGCGGTCCCGACTAGTTCCTTCACCCCATGCTTGAGCTAGCACCTGCGCAAACTCTACACCAATATAAGAAACATCACGAGAGGCCCCTTCGAAAAGATAAGTGTCCTGCTGCTGACCAAACTGACGGAGCACCCGCTTGGGAAAATAAAAGGAGGAATCTCGCAAACCCGGGAGAACAACCCTGTCAAAACCCTTGGTATTGGCAACATACTTGTTCAATCTCCAAAGGATACAAAAGGATATCAGCAGTTACAGTCTTCGCAATCAGTTCAGCCCACTCATCCACCGAGAGATCCTTGATCAGTAACTTTCGCGTATGGTATGTGAATGGAGAATATTCCAACGGGGGACCTACCAACTTGAGATGTTCCCTAAGCCAAATAGTCAACAAAAGAGGACTCCCTCGAGTCATGGCACCGGTCTTATGCAACTCATCAAGACCATGCAGGGTTTCACCTAAAATTAGCGGAATGATGTTCCTAGAACGTTTCCTAGCCTGCAGAACAATTTCCACCAATTGGGAGTCAACCAAGCCATCCCTGCATGTGAACAAAACATCTCCGAAAAGAGAAAGGGCCAGAAAGTTCCGTTTGTAAGCATGGAAGGCATCATCATCTGAATCTCCGCTGAAGCTCTTAGGAAAAGAAGAACAATCTACCCACCTGCGGTGGACCAACTCATAGCAAGTATCAAGGGGGATCCCTAAAAATTCATTCAAAGCCTCTGAATGATTCCTATTGTATTTAGGAATAGCAATCTCACCAGTCAAAGGCATATCCAGGATAATGGCAAATTCCTTAACAGTAGGCACCATCTCATTAAGAGAAAAATTGAAGAGATGAACAGAGGGATCCCAAAATCAAGCAGCACCCTGCAAAAGATTCCAATCCGGTTGGAGGTTCTTCAAGGTGAAGAGGATTCTGAATCCGAATTCTGCTATAAACTTATTACGAGATCGGTTGCGAAACGACCTCACGAAATCTCTTGATGCTTCCTTGAATGCTTCAACTACGTCAGACGACAAAGAAAAATCATCAACAATCATGGACGTTGGGACGATCTACTTGGAAGCCATGGATTATAGGGTTGGAAAAGAAGACAAGAATTCAACCCTGACAGAATATCTCTAGAGTTTGAAGGGCTAGAATGAGTTATCTGGCCGGACTACAGGGGGTGTTTTTATAGGGAAAACTGATAGAATCCTGTTCGAAGAAGTAAAAGAATTTCGCCTGAGAAGCGTGTCTCGCGCGAGATGCCTTGTCCTGCGCGATACATCGCCACGGCAGGACCAGCAACAGTTCTGCACAAACAAACAATCTAGCCCCGACTTGATGAAGCAAGTCTCGAAAACCTGCATGTAAAATTCCTAACATGCAAGTGCTACACCAAAATCAAGCTCAAAACTGCGACCCATACGGTCATTTCATTCCAACCACGGAAGTCGAGAAAGTTAAGAAATTAATTAATTAGGCCTAGGACTAGGAATTAAGAAAACTTTGTTTTTGTGCCCCCTACGTGCTAACAGGTACCAAAAGAAAGAAAAAATTGTATGGGCCCACACGGCCAATATTTACAAATCCTCAGAAAACAAATGGGGAGAAAAGGGAGATCAAGCCATCAGGTCACTCGAGCCGCTGGCACCTCCGCCTTCACCACCATTGGGGCTGCCGTCCCTCCTCGACCGCTTGGCTCCACAAGTCGGAGTCACCGCAGAGGCCACCATCGAAGCTGCCAAAGACGCCTTCTGAAACAGCCGCTCGGACAGGTCCGACACCAGGGACATCAATCCCGCCATCCTGCTCGCCCCACGGTTGTAATCAGTCGCGGACATAGTGATCTAACAACAAAAGAAAAGAGATGTTCAGATGAAGTCGGACATATACACTTATATGGATGAATACATGAAATAGTATGAACAGAAACGTACCGAGGAGACATCAGACGGAAGGCGGTAACCCTCGGGAATATGATCTGGGATCGGGATGTGGCCCATCATCGGCATGCTCCCCATCATATATGTGTAGCTCAGAGGACCATAATCTGTCGCGAAGGGCAGAGGACCGGCATACTGGGAAGAAGTGCTAGGGGCTGACGAACCTGAGGTGGAGGCAGAGGTGGAACCCCGAGCAAGCGATCGCCTAGCACCCACCGGAAGAGGACCCATCAGTCGAGGCAAAAACTCCGCATAAGAAGCTCCTCGGACAACACGAGCCGTCGCCGCACAACCCTCCACTAGATCGGCATAATCATCATCTGGAATGAAGTAGGTAGGGTACATCGCCCTCGACGGATCCGCTGGCACCCTATATGGCAGTGAACCTTTGCCATGCTGAGGGAAGACTTCCTCGCCAGATACATGGTATCCCCCTCCAGAGATACCAACATCCTCTGCATCGCAGTGGCATCCCAAGCACGGTGAACCTCCCATTCCACCAAGGTCCATGGATAAAGGCCCAGCTGCTCATACTCAAAGGCGTCCAACATGGCCCGCGCCTCTGCAACCACAAGGTCCACTCCTCATCTTCCTCCTCATCAACACTCCGATTGGGGTGGCTCCACCTCCTGATGTCGAGAAACAGAGGGTCCCGGCTCTCCAACTCAAACTTATACAACCCGAAGACAACATAACCCCATATCTGTACCAGAAAACAGAACAGATTTAGTACGAAATACAGACAAAGAGTACAGATAAAAGACAGAGACAGAATCAAGAGCATACCTCCCAAGCATAAGAATACCCTGACAGAGTATCCTTGGTATGCCTACACGCCTCATCCATGGCGTGATAACAGAAGGCCAGCCCCGCTGAGCCCCAATCATAAGTCCTCACATCATCCAACTCCACCAACAAGTCTAAGAGGGAGAGACGGGCCGTAGAAGAATGGTTCGCCAAAATGGTCTCTGACAGAATATACCAGAGGGCACCCAGCACCAACCGATCAGTATCCGCATTCGGCTTAAGCGCATAAGCCTCAAGCTGAGACCGAAGAGGTGACAACTCAGCAGCAAACCCCTTAACCTTGTTAGGGGCAAAACCAATCAACCACCTCCAATCGGCCGGACTCGCAGGCTTATAACCCGTAGTCTTCGGGAGGGCCTCACCGGTGAATTCCAACCCCGTGATAGCCAGAAAGTCCGTTGGGGTCATGGTAGCTTCCCCGAAGCGAAGATGTACGGTGTGAGTAGTGTCCCACCACCTCTCCCGGTTTGCCTGAAGAACTTGGGGAGTCCATCTCATCCCTTGTAGGTTGTCAACGAAGGTCAAAATCCCTTTTGAGCCATTCTAGTTCGAACCCCATTAAGGCCCTTGATCTTATCCCACAAAGCTCTGGCCAATTTCGAGCTCCCACGACAATTTTTGGTTGGGCTGTACGACTGCAAAATAAGGGAAAAGCAAAAGAGCAATGTTAGACAACATCCCATGGCAAAAATTCAAATAAATAGAAGAAATTTCTCATTGAGGCATTTCATCAAACACTTGGCGTGCGCACAAGAAAAACATGCCCAAAGATGCATTTGACTACCCGAATCAACCCCTCCTACAATCCATGATATGTAGGGGACTCATACGCACACAATACAACAACAAACATCCAACGAAGTCCACAAAATCGATGCATGCAAGGTAGAACCAAGTTCTAGACAAAAACAAAGAAAAACTGCCATTGATGAAATTGGGATTCAAAAAGCATGGATTCAAATGCAATGCAATACAAGAAACAAGAATTGAGAGAGAAGCTCTTACCAAACCTTCACGAACGGCGGTAGAAATGTGCGCGTCCCTATCAAAAGTGAGGTTATCGCGGGGATAATCTTTTCCAAGCAAGTAACTCCCCAAAATCGGATTTTTCCTTTCTTGTGCCATTGATTTTGGAAGGAGGAAGGATTGAGGGTTGATTGGGAGAAGAAATCAACAAGCAAACACACGAAAAATCACAGAGAAAATTTGCCTTGGCTCAAGCTAGGGAGGGAAATATGAAAAGAGGTGTTTCAAAATGAAACAGCAGCTGCTGTTATATTGCCCCGACAGTATAAGTGTCGCACGAGACAAGATATCTCGCGCGAGATATACCCTTCTGGAATTGTACGATTTTGTCCTCGACATTAAGCATCTACACAACGTCAAAATTCAAAATTTTGACACATTTACCCTTGGAAGTGAAACACTAGCAAGGAAACGTGGAAAATCGGCACCGCAAGTCACGGAACGAGACGAACGTGCCACCCGCACGATCGCCCGATACGGCACCAGTCGCTCGAAAATGATTAATCCAGAGATTAACTCATTCTACATGGTCCAACGCCCAGACAGGTGGATCGTCAACATAAAAGCCCGGTCCAACGCCCAGATAGGTGGATCGCCAGCACAAAAGCCCGGTCCAACGCCCAGACAGATGGATCATCAACACAAAAGCCTGGTCCAATGCCCAGACAGGTGGATCGTCATCACAAAAGCCCGATTCAACGCTCAACTGGTGAATCGTCATCCTCAAACAACGAAAAGCCCGATTCGGAGCCTAGACAGGCGAATCGTCACAAAACCGATAGGACTCAAAGGACCGGACAGGTAAGCCTTTGTTTTCTAACATACTTCCCTGCAGGTTCGGAGCCCAGACAGGCGAATCTTCAGACAGACATGTATATTCAGAATTGGGTCTTGA
Organism: Adenophora triphylla var. japonica; assembly: GCA_022495995.1. Taxonomy (NCBI): domain Eukaryota; kingdom Viridiplantae; phylum Streptophyta; class Magnoliopsida; order Asterales; family Campanulaceae; genus Adenophora; species Adenophora triphylla. The sequence continues at coordinate 178,870 of JAFEMH010003750.1, forward strand.
TTTGATTCCTCAGTATGAATTTACCTTTTCAACACAAAATCTCCTCGATTTTCAAAATGATTTTCAAAATGCCTAAAGCAGCCTTTTCGTGTTATGGAGTCGAACTACGCTATGGTCTGATTCTCCGATAGAGATACGTAGGAAGCCGTGCGGATTGACCATCCTGATGTTCAGAATGATGTCTTTTCTATCGTCGACATGACTTCTTCCATAAGACTTGTCGATGAGGGGCTCTATAGAAACCCCATTCTAAACCCATCGGATCACATTTATATCGCTCTAAGTCTCGCTTTGAGTCAAGAAGTAGAAATCCACCATTTCGTCATGTTTCGTTAAGTTTTGACTAACCACCATTAGTTTAAGACTAAACTACATACGAGATAACGAGGGAAGGGCAGAATTGTCCACAGACTGCATTATCTCGCGCGGAAAAGCGTGTCTCGTGCGAGATAATGGAGTTCTGCAGAATGCAGATAGCAGTTTCCTCGTCGATTTCAACCTCTTTCGGGATAAAACTTCATCCATCCGGCCAGCCAATGAATTTTGGAGTCTGGAACCTTCCCCAAGGTGTTTGATCTCATCTTCAACACCTCTCCAATACCTATAAATACCTGAAGACTTTCAGTATTTCAGAGGTCCACAATCCCCCTACATTTACTGGTTTCTCTCCTTGAAAGATTCATGTAAATCACCCCTAAAATCACCTAAAGTTTGATTGTCAACCTTGTTGATAAACAAACATCAAGATCCGAATCAAGGACTGAGGCAAAGCTCTGTCCGTGTCAAGGTTCAACTCTAAACTTGAGTCGAAACTCTGCCCGAATCACCTCACGCAAGGTAACATCTATTTCCTTTCTAACTGATTGTTAGAGTGGTATAAATACATCGAATCTAGGATCGGCCTAGACCTCCCGAAATCATGGGGATGGTCTCGAAGCAATCGATCCTATATTCCGTTTAACCCCGTTAAATGGATCTTTATTTTTTTATTTGAAATCTTCTTCTTTTGAAAACCTCTCTTTTCTTTAGCAAGACCGATCTCCGGATTGGGTGGAATGGGTGCTCCTTGACCTTCCCATTCCATAACCTAAGCCCCGAACCCAAAATCTCTTTCAAAATGGTTTTTCTATCTTTCCAAACGAATAATATAGGTGGCGACTCAAAAGATGTTTAAAAAGGGTAAAGAAATCCGCGCATCGCTACACATATGGTCTTCCATATTTTTGGATTTCACTACCATGTCATCAATGTATACCTCCATCGTCTTGCCAAGATGGTCTTTGAACATTTTGTTCACCAGTCTCTGATAAGTTGCATCTGCATTTTTAGTCCAAATTGCATATCAATATAACAATATATACCTTCGGGGGTTATGAAGGCAGTGTCTTCCTGGTCCGAGGGTTCCATTTGAATTTGCTGATATCCTGAAGAAGCATCCATGAAAGTCAGCACATCATGGCCAGCCGTCTCATCTACTAGAGAATCAATGTGTGGCAAAGGGAATGGATCTTTGGGGCATGCCCTGTTCAAGTCGGTGAAATCTACGCATACACGCCATTTCCCATTTTTCTTTTCTACTACCACCATGTTAGCGAGCCACCTAGGATAATTTACTTCCCTAGTCATCTTAGATTTCAGTAGCCTCTCCACTTCTTCCTTGATGATTTGATTTCGTTCTTGAGCAAATTTTCTTCTTTTTTGATGGACAGACTTGACAGTAGGGTCAATATTCAGCTTGTGAGTTATGATACTCTTGTCTATTCTCATCATATCTCCATGTTTCCAAGCAAAACATAGCCTTCTACTCCTCAGGAACTCGACTAGCTCTTTCTTGATTTCAGGAGGTAATTCAGTTCTGACAGGGATTTGAGCTTCAGGGTTGGATGCGTCTACTGGTATTTCTCTTACGTCATACTCCACAGCCTCCAAGACGTCCCTGATGCTCTTCTTTAATTGCTATGCTGAACAGGGAGTGGAACATGCCTTTATATCCGTCTTTTAACATTCTTTGGTAGCTTGTTGATCGCCTTTTACTCTGATCGCACCCTAAGGCATCGGCATCTTGACACACTGATGGTACGTTGACGGAATTGCCTTCATGTTATGGATCCAAGGTCTTCCCAGGATGACATTATATGCTGACGGACAATCAATTACACAAAACCTTTCCATAGAGTTTAGTCCTTCGACATAAACTGGCAGTCTGATTTCACCAATTGTTTGCTTGGTTTCCCACTGAATCCTACTAGAATGGATGAATTTTTCACGACTTCCGTAAGGGGAATTGACATTTCTTCTAAGGTACCCTTCATAATTAAGTTGACCGAACTCCCGTTGTCGATCAAAATACGCTTCACTTTTCAGTTGGCAATTTGTAAGGTAATAACCAATCCGTCATGATGAGGGTCCTGGATGTTTTCCTTATCATCTTGATCAAAAATGATCTGCTGGCACGAGGGCTTGTCTGGGCATCGTATTGGTAGTTCTGACTATCTTCTTTGGAGTCTTGAGCATGACGCTTTGCCGCGGAATACGTAGTTCCACAGATGTCCGAACCACCTGTGATGAAGTTGATCACCTTGGTTGCAGGAGGAGGTGAATGTGGAGTCTCGGTTACAGCTTCTTTCGCTTTGGCACGCCCCTTCCTTTTCCAAGTAAATCCTTAAGAAATCCTTATGAAAGTAAGTGACTGATCTCTTTCCTCAAAGCGATGCAATTGTCAGTAGTGTGGCCAAAATCTTCATGGTAAGCACACCACTTAGATTTGTCTTTCCAAGATGAAAGTCTGTCAGCTGCTTTTGGGCATCTTGCCTTGCTACCCAAGTTGTTCATTGCATATAGGAGTCCTAAAACATCAACAGAGCAATAGTCACTAATATTTGGGTTAGTTGCATCATCTTCATCGTCATCTTCCTCTACAATATTAATTTTAGAAGAGTCAGTTTTAGAGTAGGGTTTCCCCCTATTGGATCGATGATGAGAGGAGTCCATCTTTCTGTCAGGATTTTCATATGTAGGTGTCTTCTTGGATGCCTTGCCGTGAACCATCTCGTCTTCTTCCAACCTGATGAAGCGAACAGGTCTTGCTCTAATTTCTTCAAAGCTCTTAGATGGGTACATGACCAAATATTGGTAGAATGGTGATTCTCTTTTCAGGCCCATCCTGAAGGCTTCCGTTGCCATTGATACATCAATATGAGGGATGCTTATGGATTCCTTATTGAACCTGAACACATAATCTTTTAGAGTTTCATCAGGCTGATGTACCACCCTGTAAAGGTCACTCATTAGTTTTTCAAACACACTATTACAAGAAAATTGATTAAGAAATATGTTAAGTAATTGAGAGTAAGAAGAGATAGAATTCATAGGATGATTAGTCAGCCACATCAAGGCGGGACCAGATAGAGTGGACCCAAAGCCTCTATACAAACAAACTTTTTTAAGATGGTGGGGAATGCTACTGATGTCTATCTTCTCTTGGTATAGGGCTATATGTTCTGCAGGGTTCATTGTGCCATCATATTGTTTCATCAGAGGTACTTGAAATCTTTTAGGGATCTCCACGCCGACTATGGCAGGAACGAAATGTGAATCATGATGGATGGTTGGAGACACTTGATTGAAGGGTAAGGTGACTCCTGGAACCTTCATGATAATATCCTTAATCTGTTGCACTTCTCTTGCGAGGGTGTTATCTGCAACAGGGTTAGTGGCAACAAATTGATTTAAAGGAGTACCAAACATATTAAAACTCCATGTTTGCCCCACAGGAGGTGGGGTTGCAAAGGTAAAACATGTCGATAGAGGAATCGGGCTGGATGCAACAGTGGTGGTTTCAGTTTGAACAGTGTTGGCCATTATGACATTGCCTTGATCGTTTCTCGTGCTTGGTCCAGCTTCCATCTGTGAAGCCTTCCCTATCCTTCCCATCTCTGGTCCTTCTACAGTTATCATGAAGAATATGAAGACTACCTGGGCTCAAATGAGGGGTGATGAGCCATTCGTGACCAGTGAAGGGAATAAGAAAGCAAATTTCGATCCTTTGAACTATGTCCTAGCAGAGATTATTGACTGATGCATTATCTACTGGTCAGGCTCCCACCACTGTATCACGATGATCCAATTTGAAGCAATGGCAGCAATCCTACTGCAAAAGGAGTTTAACTGGTGCACTTTCATTTACAATGTGATTGTGGTGGCATTTAAGAAGTTTAGAAAGGAGAAACCGTTGGCACGTGCAAACTTGGCAAGACCTTGCCACTACATGTTGATTAGCAGAGTTTTGAGAAGAAACCCAGCCATAGCTGATGTCTCAACCAGTCAGCCTAAATACCCTCAGTCATGGGTTAAGTCATTTGATAAGGCTGAGTAGGGAAGAATTTTGAAGGAAACAGTTGAAACCTCATCAATCAGTGCTGCCTCCACCGGTGAAACCTCAACCGGTTGAGAAGAAGAAGAAACCAGCCAGGCCAAAAGTCAAGAAGATGGTTGTGCCTGATTCCTCCCAACTGACTGATACATTACCGGTTAAGAGGAAGACAACCAATACTCCTTCTGCACTGGTCACAGTTGCTCCACCGGTCTCAGCTACTCCATCGGCTGCATCCATCTCTCAACTGGTTAGGCCTAAGAAGACAACTAGAAAGCAAGCTGCCCAACCTGAACCTCAACAAACAACATCTCCTATTCCTTCAACCTCCTTACCTCCCTCTAAATCAAAATCCAAACCTCTCCCTAAATAAGCCTCCCAAATTGCTAAGGGAAATGCTGAGAGGAAAAAGCAAAATGAAGCTGACATAGCTAACTTAGTTCCTTTCATCCCAAAGAGGCTATTCTCCCATGATTTCTTGACCGATGACACTCCCATAATTGTTTACTCAATAGATCCGTCGGTCAAAAAATGTCGACCAATCAGAAACCCTTCCTTTCATATCTTCTATAATAACCATTGGGCTATCCAGAACAAGTCCATCCCCTCAACCGATTGGGTTTATCCCTTTGACCATATACCTCCTTTCCTTAGAAGATTACTTAAGTTCCATGAGTTATAAAAAGAGTCTGTACCTGCAGTAGATGTCTACATTTATGTAGATTTTGAAAATACTCATGAAGAGAAGGGCATCTACTTCAGCAAGTATTGCCAGCTGAATGAGTTTGATTCCTCCCACTCAAAGCAAGATTTATTTAAGCTTTACAACCGGTATTCCAACCTGCTTCCCAATATATGGAATGCCATCTATTTAGCTCAATACCGGTTGCATCAGGACACGATGATTCATGCGGTGTGGACTGACTTTGTGATGCTTTATAGTGTCCAAGACACCCTTCAGGGGTCTGACCCTTATCAGATGGGTAAACCTGAAAACCCTTATCACTAGGTCCAAGAAGAAACCAGTTAATCAGAATTGTGATGGACCAAGTGGAGAATATGCTCGAAGTTGATAGAGAGTTACAAGATATGGGAAACATGAATCTGGCTGACTTCTTCTCTAACAAGAATAAGTGGACATCCAAAACCGCTGAGGAGATAGAAGATTTATTTGATGAGAAGGAAGTTGATGAAGAGGGTGATGCTGATGATGATATTGAGGAAGCTAGCTCAAGTTCTAGCTCTAGCTCCAATTTTGGTAATGGTCCTGACAAAAGGATGGAGATGGTTACCCCTCAATCGGCTGCACCGGTTAAGAAGATGAGAGGAGGCTTTACCGAATCATCGGTTACAAGCCAAGGAGGAGGAGGAGCAGGCATGACCGATCCTTCACCGGTTAGGTCATCGGTCAAGATGCCCTCAACCGTTGTATCTGCTGATCCGGTTAAGGAGGAGATTGATGCTGATGATGTTACCTTGCAAGCTGCTCTAGCTAAAAGCCCTTTTGAAAGTGAAGTGGATCTTGAACGGTCAACTGCTGAGGAGTATACCACTCAAGTAGCCATTGAGTCTAGTTTATTGGTTAGTGAGGCTAGTGCTCGGATTAAAGGGAAAGCGCAGTGTTGGATGTTGATCCAATTTTTGAGGAGGATCCTACTTTTTCAGATTTCTTTGATGAAGATGATGCTATGGAACTTCATGCACCTAAGCCATTTGAGTATGATTTGTTTGACCCTGCTCATCCACTTTTCGATTTTGACTTCTTAGTGGACCAGAAAGAGTGGATGTCCACAAGAAACTACTACACTTCTAAGGATTCCATTCCTCGGTTGCCCAATGGTGTTTCGGACAAATTTCGACAAGTAAATTTGTCTTCTCAAGGAGGTTTGGGCACAAATGGAATATGATTCTCAAAGTAAGATGAACACAAGGATGTAACGAGAAAACCATTAGAGCAATCGTCCAAGAGAAAAACCTCGAGAGGCTTTTGGCAAGCCTGCCTAAACCAAAGAGATTTTATTAAGTATTGAGAGTTTTTTAGTACAAGTGCAGAGTAAGAGTAAGCAAAACTGTGTAACGTGAACACAAGTGCTTTCTAGGAGTAATATATAGGCGTAATTGTAACAGAAAATAACAACTTGAATGCCGTGCTGATTTTGCGCCTAGAATCATGCTCCTTGTTGATGGAGTCCAACCGTTATTCTTTGGTTGATGGTTCGAATCCGTTATGTTGCTCTTTGACTAGGTCTAAACGGTCACATGGGGGGATTATTTATTTATAATTCTACTCCTGAAAAATAGGAGAAACACAACAAATAATTTCAAGGCGTTAGTCCAAGATGTAAATCAAGACGTTACCTCAAGATAGATGTCCAAGATGCAGAACATGCTGAGTGGATTTTTTAGGGTGTAACAATTGCCCCCAAAATATTGAGGCTTTTCCATGCTGAAATACGGAAAGTCTTAATATTTTGACAAGAATATTCTTACGTGACGGTTGGAAGGAAAGGGTAGAGTCATGATAGGAACCAGTAACCGTGATTTTTGGGCGGCCTCGATATCATCAAGTCTTTTCAAATTCTTTCCATATCTAATGTCTCTTCCTATATTATGGTGGAATCAGCCAAAAGGGTGCAATCTCCATCTGTCTTTGTCAAATCCAAAGTCACAACATTTCTCCGAAAAGTGAGTTAGATTCATTGTACCATCAAATTGGTTACTTAACAAGTCCATACTAACATATACTCTTATATGCAGTGACTCGATCCGGCTTTACGACGAATGACATTGTGGCTAAGTACAAAGGCAAGATAAAAGTGGAAGAGATCATATCGGAGGCGGGCAATAAAGTTACCTTGAAGAGAAAAAGGGAGGATCAAAGTTACTGCCATGAGAAGCAGTGCTTCCGGGAGTGAAGAGGTGCTAGAGAGTCAGGTAAGAGTTTATTTGGATCTTTGTGCAGAGATCCTTTTTCATTTTGGTAAATATATTTTGCTTGTCAATAACAGGCTGTCTCGATTGCCAAGTTGATGTCCAAAGAAATCAGGATGTGGAAGGAAAAGTGTGATACCTTTGACATGAGTAGAGTTGAGTACGAGAAGGATTTGAAAGAAGCTGCAAGGATACTGAGAGAAAAGGGATTAGAAATCAGGGACAAGAATGAAGAGATTTTAAAATGGCGGTCCAGGCTTGCCAGCGTCGATATTAGGCATGCGAGGGATATGGAAGCACTTCGTGATGACCTGGTGAATGAAACTGCAAAAGCAGTTTTTGAAACTAGAATATAAACGATTGAGGAATACTGGGCAGGAGAGCACGTGAACTGGGACCTGGATGATGAAAAGGCAGCTTTGCAGCGAATCCTATATGAGAAGGTGAATGAGGCCACCTCCAAGGATCTCGAGCAGGTTGACGATGCCCACGACAGCAACACTGAATGACTTTTAGGATGTTTTACCTTCTTCCCTTGAAAACAGTTTGGTGAGGGTTTATCCTCAGAAAGAATTTTTAAGTTGTAAAGACTCATAAGAGTCAAGACATTTAACCTTTTGGAGATGTTGGGTTGGTTCAACATCTTAACCTGGTGGGGCACTTTTGCCCTTTTTTTTTTTGGATATTTTATTGAAACTGCTTGGTTGGTGATAAATGCTTTGTTGTTCGTTGGTAACATGTAAATGTTACAACCACTTGACGGAGATAACATGTCAATGTTATTACCAAATTGAAGAGACAACATGTAAAAATGTTGTAACCAAGTTGAAAAGACAATATGTAGCAATGTTGTAATCATTGATTCCCAAGTGGGAAAATGTTCACTTAGGCGAGGTTTTGATAACCAATAATCCTTTGAAAAGATGTAATATCTTTTAAACCGTAGAAGGTAAATACCTTAATAGTGCGCTAAGGCGAGGTTATGATAATCAATGAACTTAGAAAAAATGGATAATCTTTTCAGTCGTAAAAAGTGTTTTACCTTGCCTCTTCGAGATGTTGACATGTCGAACAGTTGCACATGTTGACCACACATCCGGGTATATCGAACTACCGTGGTTTACAGTGACATCTTGCAAAACAAAAATACGTTAGAGCTGGGTGTTAGCTATGGCTAACACCCCTCCGATGCTTAAGTCAGTAAAGGTTTGATTAAGTAAAAAGGAAAGAAAATTGATAGAAACTAGTTTGAGGGGAATCTCATACCTGAATGTGGAAATCGTAATAACTTTCAACTTACATGTAATAATGCTTCAGATGTAGGGCATTCCAACTTCTAGGTATTCGGATGCCATCTGGGGTAGACAGCCAGTATGCACCCTTTCCTGCCTCAGCATCAAAAAGGTAGGGACCTTCCCACTTCGGAGCTAATTTACCTGCGTGCAACTCCCGAGTATTTTGGAATACTTTCCTTAGCACCATGTCTCCAACCTAGAAACGTCTTATTCTTACGTTCTTGTTGTACGACCTAGCAATTCGTTGTTGGTAGGTGGCTATCCTTATCTTGGCCCTGTCTCTGAGTTCATCCACGGTATCCAGATCCTAGGCTAGGAGGTGACTATTGTCTTCAGGAGTCAGCAATCCATATCTTGCGATTGGAATTGTTGCTTCTATGGGGAGTACAGCTACAGTGCCGAATACTAAAGAATACGGTGTCTGTCCTATAGCGTTCTTAGACGTTGCCCAGTCAGCCCATAGTACAAGTGGTAATTCATCGGCCCATCTTCCCCTTTTCCTATCCAAACGTTTTTTCAAGTTGTTGATGATAAACTTGTTGCTCGATTCAGCTTGTCCGTTGGCTTGAGGATGTACAGGGGTTGATGTTATCAATTTGATTCCCCCACTTTGAACAGAAATCCCTTGTCATTTTGCTAATAAACTGAGAACCATTGTCACAAATGATTTCCGAAGGGACGCCAAACCTACTCAAAATGTTCTTCTTTAAGAAGGATATGACCTCCCTGTCCCGTACTTGAACATACTCTTCTGCTTCGATCCATTTGGAGAAGTAATCCGTCATGGCTAACATGAACACTCTGCCTCCTGGAGCTTTTGGTAACTTGTCGACTATGACCATGCCCCATTGCATGAAAGGCCAAGATGAAAGTACAGGGTGAAGAGGTTCAGCAGGTTGATGCAAGATGTTGCTATGTCGTTGACACGCGTCGCATTTTAAAGCGAAATCCATTGCGTCTTGTCTCATAGTGGGCCAATAGTATCCCATTCTGAGGGCTTTGAAAGACATCGTCTTTCCTCCTGAGTGATTTCTACATTCTCCCGCGTGTAGATCGTTTAGGACTTCCTCAACTTCTACAGGCTCTAAACATCTCATGTAAAGACCTGTAGTTGACCTTCGAAACAATTTATTGTTAATTAAGGTGAACCGGGACATCTTCATCCTGAAAGACCTTTGATTCTTAACGTCCAGTGGAATGTTCCATCTTGCAAATACCGTACGACAGGTTGAGTCCATGTCGGCACCGCACCCTAGCCTGTAGAAGATGCCTCCGAATGACCTAGGGCTGTGCACTCGTCTGTTCGATCAATGGCTGGATATTGGACATATATAATGGGATGTTTGTATTTATCATCGCTCCATATGTTGACCCTAAATTAGCCAGGGCGTAAGCTTCTGCATTTTCTTCGCGTGGTACCTGTTTAAAGGAAAAACTAACAAAACGCGCGGCCAACGCCTTAACATGTTGGAGATAAAGTGTCATCCTGGTGCTCTTAGCTGCATAGGATCTGTTAAAATGATTGACTAATAGCAATGAATCAATAAATACGTTAAGATGAGTAACTTCTAAACTAAGCGCAGTAGATAAACCCATGATCAAAGCCTCATACTCAGCTTCGTTATTGGTTACCTGGAATTCACAGGAAACCGTCTGGGGGATTAACTCTCCTTGTGGCGACTTTAGTAAGATGCCCAGCCCTGTGCCTTTTGAGTTGGATGCTCCATCTATGAACAATGTCCAATACCTGGGGGTATTATTACCTTCGAGGTGTTGGACTTCTAGTTCTACCTCAGATTGCAAGGTAGCACTGAAATCGGCTATAAAATCCGCAAGGGCTTGGGACTTAATGGCACTTCTAGGTTCGTAAGAAATTTCGTACGTGCTGAGCTTGACCAACCACTTGGCCATTCTCCCTGACATCTCTGGAGTTCTCATAAGTCCTGATAGGATAGTTAGTTTTCACAATAATAGGATGCATTTCAAAGTAATGACGTAATTTAGTAGATGCAGTTATTAAGGCGAGGATAAGTTTTTCGAGATGGGAATACCTGGTTTCTGCATCTAGGAGGGATTTTCTTACATAGTAAAAAGGACGTTGACTGCCTTGATCTTCCTTCACTAGGACAGCACTTACGGCGCTCTCGGATACGGCTAAATATATAGAGGGGTTCCTCTGGTTCTGGCTTAGCGAGGAGAGGTGAAGACGTAAGGTACTTTTTGAGATTCAAGAAGGCTTCTTCGTGTTGTTCGGTCCACTAAAACAACTTGTTCTTCCTCAATACGTCATAAAACAACTTGCATTTTTCGGATGATTTGGAAATGAACCGATTCAAGGCCGCTACTCGTCCTGTCAATTTTTGTACATCTTTGACATTTTTGGGGGACTGTAGGTTGAGAATAGCTTTGATCTGCTCTGGGCTAGCCTCAATTCCCCTTTTAGTCACCATGTACCCCAAGAACTTCCCAGCTCTAATCCCCAAAGTTGCATTTAGAAGGGTTCAGCTTTATATTGAAGGCTTCTAAGATGTCAAAGGCCTCAGCCAAGTGTTTTACGTGATCTTCCATATTCTTGGACTTTACCACCATGTCGTCTATGTACACTTCCATTATTTTGCCGAGATGGTCCTTGAACATCTTGTTTACCAGTCTTTGATAGGTTGCCCCTGCATTTTTTAATCCAAATGGCATGGCAATATAACAATATATACCTTCAGGAGTTATGAAGGCGGTATCTTCTTGATCAGAAGGTTCCATTTGGATTTGCTGATAACCCAAAGAAGCGTCCATGAAGGTCAATACGTCATGGTCAGCTGTCTCACCCACCAAAGAATCAATATGGGGTAACGGGAATGGATCCTTGGGATAGACTCTGTTCAAGTCTGTAAAGTCTACGCATACACGCCATTTCCCGTTTTTCTTCTCAACTACCACCACGTTGGCGAGCCATCCAGGATATTGCATTTCTCTGATCATCTTCAACTTGAGCAGTCTCTCCACTTCTTCCTTGATGATATGATTCCGTTCTTGGGCAAACTTCCTTCTCTTCTGATGGACCGGTTTGATGGTAGGGTCGATGTTCAATTTGTGAGTTGATACTTTTATCTATCCCAGTCATATCCTCATGTTTCCAAGCGAAACACATCTTCCCACTTTTCAGGAAGTCGATCAACTCTCTTTCGATTTCAGGGGGTATGTCAGCCCCAACTAGCACATGGGCATCAAGGCTAGAGGCTTCCACATACACTTTTCTTACATCATACTCAGCAGCCTCCAAGATATCCTTGACGCCTTTCTGTAATTGCTATGCTGGACGGGGAGTAGAGCAGGCTTTCATGTCTGATTTATAACATTCCTTAGCGGCTTGCTGGTCCCCTTTTACCTTGATCACCCCCCAAGGTGTAGGCATCTTAAGGAACTGGTGGTATGTGGATGGAACAACCTTTATATTATGGATCCATGGTCTTCCCAATATGAAATTATAAGCTGATGGGCAATTGATCACGCTGAACCTTTCCATGGAATTTGAAATTGTCACGGCTTGAATCACAAGTGATATCCAAGGTGATAACAGCACCAACGATAGCACTTGGGATGGCACACACACACACTTCGAAAATAAAACAATTTTGTAAAAGAGTTTGCAGCGGAATAAAACACCAAAATTGTTTTTCTCAAGTTATATAAATATAACTTGAGAGTGCCTCTTAGGCAAGACTTTATAATCACTATGAATGAATTTACAAAGCCGAAAGTTCCCTATAGCTATATCTATTTTGAGCTCTATGGAACAAGAGATAAAGAACGGAATCCTATCCTAGCCTTCACACACCTTGATACCAAAGTAATCAAGTGCGAAATTACAAGGGAGAAAGGATTTAAAAAGAACCAAACAAAGAACTTTATCTCTAAGCTTTTCGAAGGTGTGAATGTGATGAAATAATTGGCATGTCTTCAAATAAACCTTCCAAGCTTATTTATAGTCTTCAAATACTTGAAGGCTACTCCAATAACAGCCTTGGGGCTGGTCTTGCACGTGGAGGAAGTATAGGGAGAGTGGGTTAATTTGTTTCCACAATTCTAGCTCCCAATTCCTATTTTGTAGCAACCGAGTTGTTGAATCCTCAAGCCATGCTTCCACGCCTTGTACTCCCTTGCTTTATCATCCTTGTACCTCTTCTATAACTCAGCAACAACCTTTGACAAAGTCCACATACATGTTGTTGTTGAATGCCAAAATTACGAATTAATACATAAAATGTATTAATTCATTTCTTCCAATTTCCACATGTGTCTAGCTCCTTCTTTGATGCTATTGCACCCTGAAATACAACCATAAACCATAGACTATACGTACCATATTAGCACGTTAGTCCATTAAATAATAAACAAGAAATATACAACTATATAATTTTCACCAGAAATCATCTCGCGATATCACTTGGGAAATCATCTACGATATCACCTGCAGATTACACTAACAATCTCCCCTTAGTTGGATATTTCTTTCCAAACTTAATGTGCCGTCAGTCCCGTAGGATTAGTCTATATACAAATGTACAGAGCATAGAACACAGAATAATATCTCCACAAAAATTAACTCCCCCTTAATCAAGGAGCTAATCCTAAACAATGATTTATCATAATAAACTAATTTATTTCAAACTTTAAAAAGTTTTCGAAATAAACTAAGTAACCATTAAAGACCATAACCATTGTAGCAAAATATCATCCAAAATTAGCAAAAAAAACATCCTAGCAGATTAAGTTATTTAACAAACCACTAAAGTGTTTTAGCAAAAATAAACAAAATAAAAGTAAATTGTTTAAGGAACCACCACATCACCAAAATAAAAACATTATTTGTAGGACCACCACAAAAATAGTCACCCATATGATAGCGGCAACATAAACCTTCAGGTTTATCAACCTTAAGGTTCAGCTTTCTTCTTCTTCAAACTCCTCTTCTTCCTCTCCTTCCTCCCCGATCTCCTTCCCTATCACTTCCACCATCACTTGGGCCAAAGATCGGTGGTAGCACCCGCAGTGCAGCACCACTCCGTGGTTCCAAGAAGAAGCAGATCCTCCCCCGTTTGGGAAGAAATTTCATCAATAAAAGCATCTGTTACCCGCTTTAAGCTTAGCCCATCCCTCAAAGCAAGTTCTCCTATTGCACTTGACTCGTTTGTGCAGAAGTCGAGAACCGTAGCCTTTGGGATTGATGGTCCGTAGTTGCCCAAAAGATTCATCATGTTGTGCGTAATACTTGCAAAGATCGCCTCGCAAAAGTATGAGGGGCAACACCTGGGAAGCACTTGGGGTATCACGTGAGATAGCACTCGGGAGGAGCAGGGGTTGTTTCATCGATTTGTTCCAAGGAAGATCTTTTGTATACCTTTTACCCTTTTTCGCTTGTTGATCAACGGTATAGTACTCGTGTTCGTGGTAAAAACATCGAGGCTTCAATGGGCAAGGATTGAAATACCAAAACTTTGAAGATTAGAGAAGGATAGGGGAAAAAGCTAATGTTCACTTCCTTTTTTCTACCCCACGAAGCTAAGTGTTTAAACACTAATCTTCCAAAGTTAATCCTTAAATTTTTACCCAATCTATACAACACATTCGCATGCTCCAATGTCACAATAGGTTCATTAGTTGTAGGAAGCCAATTGAAGATGCACAGCTTGTGTAGTACGTAATAGAGAGAAGATAATCTAGAAGCATGAAGTTTCTCTTTCAAAGGCCAAGACTCAGCTTGTTGTGAGTGAGCAATTTTACCATTTCATCTCTATTGACCCTAATGCTCTCATCATCTACATTAGGGAGGCCTAAAACTTTGTTAATCGTGGCAGAGTAAAAGAATAGACTCTTCCCCTAACAAACACTTTTCCATATTTAGCAGACCCTTCATCATCCAAATGAGCATGCAAGTTGGCAAAGAAATTGCGAATAACACTCTCAACAAAAACCGATGCATGATTATTAGCATTAATAAAATTCCTGTCCTTAAAAACCGAACCACTCCTTCCTTTTCCAACCGACCCTCATCAATGTGCTTCTCTTTTCAAATTCTCTTACTTAGACTATTCAACCAAAGTTCCATATTTTCCTTTTTATAATACTCCAAAGTAAGAAAAGGTTTTGGAAAAGCTTTATCCTCTTCGCCTTGAGTAACCTCATCACCGTAATTATCACTAGAGGAATGTTTAGGAACGTAAGAGGGGGCAAGTGTTACCTCGTATGATATCCTCTTCTTGCTAGCACTTCGGTAGCACTCACAGCTTTGCCCTTGGCCTTCTTTTTCCGATAATCGTAGAGAGTCTCCTCTTCATCACCATCTACCCAAGCATCAAATGAGTCCACGTAAGGCTCCTTTTCCTTGTTTGCTTCAAAGTTCTCGTCACTCACATGGGGCGAGGACACATCAATAGAGCTTTCGAGACTTCAACCGGATCAAGAGAGGTATTTGAAGTTGCCTTGGACTTGATTGATCTAATGCGGTTGGAAGACCTCCTTTGCGATTTGGGGAGACAGCTTGGCTGGGGCTTTCCTCTTCCTTTTGGCTCGGTAGGGATGAGAGTCACCTTAGGAATGCCTTGATCAAACGAGGCATTGGGGCCAGAGGTAGGAACAATCGCCATTGTTGGTGGAGAAGAGCTTGGAGTGATCATTGGGGAAGTTTCCATGGCCACGCGAGATGCCACGGAAGGAGCAATGCTAGGTGAGATGTCCATTTGGTCCGTGTGGGAAGGTTCGGTATTGGTCTTGGATGGAGATGCCATGGAGATATTAGGGAAATTTAGGAACGTATTTTGACCTAGAATTTTGGGAGAGAAGAAGGCGTTGGAACGAGGGTTTAAAAGGGGAGAGACGGTAACGGATAGAGAGAGAAAATAGGAAGAGGGAGAGTGAAAATAGGAGAAGGAGGTTAGATAGGGAACAAATAAATAAATTGATTTGACACTTAATGTCCTATCTAAACTAAAACCCCTATTAGTACTCTAACTAATCCCTATCCACACAATTTAAAACAAAACCCTAACCACACCTTTTTCTTTTAAAATAACCCCAACCGACTTTAAAGACAAAACACGGTTGCAAAAATAAAAAATAAAGAAAATAATTTTTTTTTTTTTTTAAGTAAAAACGTAAAGAATAAAAAAATAGGTAAACTAAATAATTTATAACTAAGCCCAAAACATTATAAGCACAAATAAAAATATGGGTTAGTTACTTAATTAAGTTTACCAAAAATAAAGGAAACTTGTTGAAGACGTTTTCAAAATCGTAAACTCTTTAATTTAAAAAGACTTTCAGATTTTGAGAACTTAATCAACAATATTTCAAAAATAAAAAAAATAAAAACTAATAAAAAACTAATATAGCACACACTAATGTGTTAAGGCAATGATGGTAACACGTAGGATAACACATATGATATAAAACCCCTTGATAAATATTTTTTCGCCAAACACTTGAGGCATAACAAGCTGAGCATTTTTCATGCACTTTAGGCATTATATGCCTATATATAATTTTTTAAGTACATTGCTTGTTAAACACGTCTCAATACACTTCTTTAAACAAGAAAGCAACGTAGTAACGAGCTCCGTGCTTCAAGTTATATTTCAAGTGTAGAGACCAAGTGATCTATGCCTTTCAAGTAGGGTACACTGTAGTAGCGAACTCCATGTCCCTAATACTCAGCATAAATCACCTCATACCTTCTCATTGGCAAGAGTACATCGTTGCAGTGAACACCGTGCCCCGAGCTCGAGAGAAAAGTATGAAAAAAATGCCTTTGCCTTTTATTTATCAAAAAGAAAAGATTAGTGACTTTGTCACTTTAAGCATATGAAGGGGAATGATATCAGACGTGCTAACCTAAATAATAACCTACCATAACAAAAAGGTCAGCATGTGCCACGGTTAGAACTAAGCTAACCAGATTAAAACAAAACATAAAACACATTTTTTTTTTAAGTAAATAAGCAAAGAAAGAAAAAAATACACTAATATACAAGTGTTACCCTAAGTGACAACATCACCTGGGGTAGCACAGACGAACAGACTCAGAGATTACAAAGACCAAGAGATCTTTTCAAACTAGAAAATCTCTCGTGGTCTAAGGCCTTGGTAAAGATGTCAGCCAGTTGATACTTAGTATCAATATGATCAATATTAATTAGGCATTTATCTACCATATCTCTAAGAAAATGATGACGTATGTCAATGTGTTTGGTACGGGAATGTTGAACTGGGTTTTTTGAAATGTTGATAGCACTCAAAGTTATCACAAGACATAGTCAAAGAATTACTCTCTAGGCCATAGTCATCTAACATATGTTTTAGTCAAATAAGTTGTGAACAACAACTACCACCGCCACATACTCGCACTCACCGTGGAGAGAGAAACACAATTTTGTTTACGACTATACCATGAAACTAAATTGTTGCCCAAGTAAAAACACCCCCACTAGTACTCTTCCTATCATCCATATCCCCCGCCCAATCCGAGTCACTAAAGCCAACCAAATTGGTATTAGTATCCTTACTAAACCAAATCCCTAATTCACTTGTTCCGAAACATATTTAATTATCTTTTTGACAGAATTAAGGTGAGAGACTTTAGGATTGGCTTGATAACGTGCACAAACACACACGCCGAACATGATATCAGACGACTAGAAGTGAGATAGAGAAGGCTACCTATCATTGAACGATAAAGAGTAGGATCAACATCCTCACCTACTTGATCTCTACCAAGTTTGAGAGAAGAACCCATGGGGATTTTTGAACTTGTTGCTCCTTCCAACCCAAACCTTTTACTAGGCTCTTTGCATACTTGCTTTGTGAAATGAATATTCCTTCATTTGATTGTTTCACCCGCAAGCCTAGAAAGAATGTTAACTCTCCAATCATGCTCATTTCAAATGTTGATGTCATAGCCTCTACAAAATCTTTTAAACACGTTTGAGAAGTAGAGCCATAGACTATGTCATCAACATAGATTTGAACAATGACTATTTCTTTGCCATGCCTTAGATAAATAAGGTCCTATCTCGCTTCACCTCTTGTGAATCCATATTCAAGTAAGAAAGAGGTTAAGCGACCATACCATGCACGTGGAGCTTGTTTCAAGCCATATAAAGCTTTATCAAGTCTATATACATGGTTTGGTAGATTAGGATCTTCAAATCCTTTTGGTTGTTCAACAAAAACTTCTTCTTTTAAATAACCATTTAAAAAGGCGGCTTTAACATCCATTTGAAACAAAGTAATTTTTAGAAAACAAGCTATAGCCAAGAGGAGTCTTATGGATTCTATTCTAGCAACGGGAGCAAAGGTCTCATCAAAGTCAACACCTTCAATTTGGGTGTAACCTCGTGCTACGAGACGAGCTTTGTTCCTAACAATATTTCCTTGCTCATCTCGATTTGTTTTTGAAAATCCATTTAGTACCAATAACATTTGTATTACTAGGACGTGGTACTAAACACCAAACTTCATTACGAGCAAATTGGTCAAGTTCCTCTTGCATGGCTTGTATCCAAAAATTATCTTTTAAAGCTTCGTAAATATTTTTGGGTTCTAAAGAAGAGACAAAACAGAATATTTTACCTTGTGGTATGTGGTGGACATACACACATACCTTGCCATTTCACGGTCACTAAAATGTCCTTTGTTCCTTGTTTGTACCCCTTCACTAGCTTCTCCAATAATTTGAGAGGAAGGATGGTCTCTTCTCGATCCTAGCCGGTGGATCCCTTCTCAAGTCTTCATGCACATGATCATCATCTCGACCGTTCATCCTTTTCGCTTGCCGGATTGGTCTTGGGTGATACCTGAGATGCTATCCCATCGCTGGCAACTCTTTGGCCAAGACTGGGTATCACTTACTTGATTTTGATTCTCCAGCTTCTTCCAAAGCAATATTAATGGAGATTCCCGTACTCCATCACCGTAACACTTGCTAAATCATCAAAAACAACGTTAATTGATTCCCGAATGGTTTTTAACCTAAGGTTATAAACCCTATATGCTCGACCGTCCCGAGCATACCCAAGAAATATAGCCTTATCACTTTTAGAGTCAAATTTAGCTAAGTAATCCCGATCATTTAGAACATAACACACACACCCAAATGTATGAAAATAATGAACCTTTGGTATCCTACCATTCAAAATTTCATAAGGTGTCATTCTAGTACCAGGTCTTAGAAAAACCCTATTGGCCGTGTGACAAGCCGTGTTTATGGCCTCACCAAAAATCTTTTGAAATTCTTTTTGAAAACAACATCACACGTGCCATCTCAAGTAAGGTCCTATTTTTCCTTTCACCCACCCCATTTTGTTGAGGTGTTTTAGGAGCGTAAAACTCATGTTTAATTCCTTTTAATTCACAAAAAGTAAAGAACAATGAATTATCAAACTCCGTTCCATGATCGACCTTATTCGCATGATAAGAGCAGAAAACATGTTTTTGATTTTAGCATGTAAGACTTTAAACTTTTCAAAAGTTTCGATTTTTCTTTTAAAAATATACCCAAGTAAATCTAGAAAAATCATCAACTAGTACAAAAGTATATTTCTTACCTCCTAAACCTGCCTACCTCAACTGACCCATTAAATCCATATGTATTAATTGAAAACAGTGCGTTGTCCCGTATCACTCCTCATTATGTTGGGTAGCACTATGGGTAGCACGTGTTTGTTTACCTTTTAAACAATCTTCACATATGATTTTTGTACTAATGTCCGTACTAGGTATACCTCTTATAGCTTCAAGATTAATGAGTTTCACAATGTTACGAAAATGGACATGACCCAACTTTTGATGCCATAAGGTAGCATCATCAACCCTCACAATGACACACTTGTTTATCCTCAACAAGATAACAATTATTACTTGACCTAGTACCACCATAACACAGCTTATCGGGTACAATCAAAAACTTCACAAGTGTTTTTATTGAATTTTACTTCAAGGTTGTCATCACAAAGTTGGCTAATACTAATTAAATTAGTTACCACCCATCAACATGCAAAACATTTTTCAAAGCAGAAATCCAGGTACATTTAATACGCCTTTTCCTACTATATTACTCTTGCCACCACCACCATATGTTACACTACCACCTTGAATAGGTTCATATTCCTTTAAAAATATTTTTGTTCCACTATATGACGAGAACAACCACTATCAAAATACCATGAACCTTCAACATTAGTTTTTAAGGCAAAGGCATACAACATCACATATCGATTAGACTTAGGTTTCCACACTTTCCTACTTTGATAATTTTTCTTCGATCGACAAGTGATATCTCGACATGCTAGGTAGCACTTCGTATCACACAGAACTGGATCAAGCTTTTTTAAGAGAGTTTTGCAATCATTTTTCAAATGTCCAAGAGAGTAACAAGAGTTACATATTTTTACCTTGTCGTAAGACTTATCGAAGATATTGGTTCAACATGATCTCTTTCTTTAACAAAAATTAACTTATCTTCTGTATTAGACAAAGTAGATGTAATAGCATTTAAAGACTCTTGAAAACCCATACCGCCTTGAGTGGTTTGGACAACCCAAGAATTGCATCTAACTTGGTAGAACTCGTATTGAGTTTCTTGAATGTTGTCTCGGCAAGAGTAAGTTTGCTCTTGACTTTGTCCACCTCCACATCCTTCTTTGTGAGTTGAACTTCCAATCTAGTCAAGCCATCGCTAGGTCTTGAACCTCTTTGGACAGAGAGATCACCTTCTTGTTCTCTTTCTTCCATTCATCCACCAATTCTTTACAAAGGTTCTTAAGACCACAAATGAGTTCATCCTTGCCGAACTCCTTCTCATCTTGTGAACAACCCGCATCCATGTTAACGTAACCCACAAAACAAACAAAGATTTATCAAATTTAAATCGTATACCGTTGGATGATATCTCGTGTGCTATCCCATTTTGGATATCACCTCGGGGTATCACCGATGTAATCCGAGTCACAGCTTGTGACCACCATTGCCGTTTGATCCGAATCTTCGATTGATTGGTCTCCTCATCCTCATTGTCACCGAGAGAAACCCATAGGTTCTTTCCCATCTTCCTTAGAGTGTTAGCACACTCATTTGAGTAATGACCCCATCCAGAGCAAGCATGACATTGGATTGATTCAAGGTATTTTGGATCGTATCTCGATTGATCCGATGATGCTCTCCTTATGGGACCACCTTTCGAGTAGATGGAAATGTCTTCTTGGGCATTGAATTGTACACCTTGGCTTGTTGCTCTTTAGCCTTTACCTGCACATTTTCTTTGTTAAATTTTCTCACCATTGAGTTATATTTCCTGGTAAGTAAGGCAACACCGGCATCTTCACCTAATTCCTCAAAAATTTCGTCATCCTCATTAGTTGAACCACTAGAGGATTGAACTTTTAAAGCAACACTCTTGCCCTTAGAAGCTTCACTTTGCTCAAGAAGGTTTGACTCAAAATTTTTTAAAATGCTCATTAAGGAATTGATGTTCATAGTAGAAAGATTGTGAGCCTCTTCTATAGATGAAACCTTAATATTAAAACGCTCGTGGAGAGTTCTAATAGCCTTTGAAACCAATTGTTTGTTTGTAAAGGTTCACCTAAAAGTTGACACTCATTAGCAATGTCAAACAATTTTTCAAAATAAGAGGAAATGGTATCACTTTCACCCATTCTCAACCTTTCAAATTTGCCAAGAAGACCTCTAAGTTTGTTTTCACGCACACTAGAATCACCTTCACAAAACCTTTGTAAAATATCCCAAGCTTCTTGAGCTGTGGAACTATTTTGAATAAGTTTAAAAATATGCATGTCAACCCACTCAAAGATAGCATTAAGAGCTTTCTCATTATAGTTAGCTAGAGTGATCTCTTCATTCGTCCACTCACCTTCGTGTTTAACTCCGAACATCACCATCCTCATCAGAGGTAAGAGTGGAAGAGAGTACCCATGAACTATAGATCGCCATGCTCGAAGATCAATTGATTTGATATGCGAGCGAAGGCGAATTTTCCAATATGCATAATTCGAACCATCTAAAACAGGAAGACGTTTTTGGTTTGGATTTGCAGGATCAAAAGCCATGATAAAGAGGACCAAACACTTAGTATCGTCAAGTGAGAGGCTCTGATACCAATTGAAATTGTCACGGCTTGAATCATAAGTGATATCCAAGGTGATAACAGCACCAACGATAGCACTTGGGATGGCACACACACACACTTCGAAAATAAAACAATTTTGTAAAAGAGTTTGCAGCGGAATAAAACACCAAAATTGTTTTTCTCAAGTTATATAAATATAACTTGAGAGTGCCTCTTAGGCAAGACTTTATAATCACTATGAATGAATTTACAAAGCCGAAAGTTCCCTATAGCTATATCTATTTTGAGCTCTATGGAACAAGAGATAAAGAACGGAATCCTATCCTAGCCTTCACACACCTTGATACCAAAGTAATCAAGTGCGAAATTACAAGGGAGAAAGGATTTAAAAAGAACCAAACAAAGAACTTTATCTCTAAGCTTTTCGAAGGTGTGAATGTGATGAAATAATTGGCATGTCTTCAAATAAACCTTCCAAGCTTATTTATAGTCTTCAAATACTTGAAGGCTACTTCCAATAACAGCCTTGGGGCTGGTCTTGCACGTGGAGGAAGTATAGGGAGAGTGGGTTAATTTGTTTCCACAATTCTAGCTCCCAATTCCTATTTTGTAGCAACCGAGTTGTTGAATCCTCAAGCCATGCTTCCACGCCTTGTACTCCCTTGCTTTATCATCCTTGTACCTCTTCTATAACTCAGCAACAACCTTTGACAAAGTCCACATACATGTTGTTGTTGAATGCCAAAATTACGAATTAATACATAAAATGTATTAATTCATTTCTTCCAATTTCCACATGTGTCTAGCTCCTTCTTTGATGCTATTGCACCCTGAAATACAACCATAAACCATAGACTATACAGACCATATTAGCACGTTAGTCCATTAAATAATAAACAAGAAATATACAACTATATAATTTTCAGTCCAGGAAATCATCTGCGATATCACTTGGGAAATCATCTACGATATCACCTGCAGATTACACTAACAGAATTCAATCCTTCCACATAAATTGGCAATTTGATTTCTCCAATTATTTGTTTGGTCTCCCCACTAAATCCGACCAGGGTGGAAGAATTCTTCACAACCTCGGTTAGGGGAATTGACATCTCTTCTAACGTGCTCTTCATAACCAATTTTACTGAACTTCCGTTGTCAACCAAGATGCGCTTCACCTTGCAATTGGTAATTTGCAAGGTGATGACTAACCCGTCATGATGAGGATCCAAAATATTTTCCTTATCATCTTGATCGAAGATGATCTGCTGGCCCATAGAAGCATCAGGACGTCGTGCCGGTAACTCTATCTTGTCTTCCTTAGAATCTTTGGCATGACGTTTGGCTGCAGAGTACGTGGTGCCACAAATGTCCGACCCTCCTGTAATAAAGTTGATCACCTTAGTTGCAGGAGGAGGTGGAGATGGAGTATCAGCGACGGCTTCCTTTGTTTCAGCCCGTCCTTTTCTTTTTCCGAGTAAATCCTTAAGGAGGCCTTTAGAGAGTAAGTGGCTGATTTCCTTCCTCAAAGCAATGCAATTTTCTGTAGTATGGCCAAAATCTTCATGGTAAGCGCACTACTTAGATTTGTCCTTCCAAGGTGCTGCCCTGTCACCTGCCTTTGGCCATCGTGCCTTACTCCCTAAGTTGTACATTGCATGTAGGAGCCCTGAAATGTCCACAGAAAAACAATAGTCACTGATCTTAGAATAAACGGTTTCATCCTCAACATTGTCATCTTCTACAACATTAATCTTAGGAGAGTCAGTTTTAGAGTAGGGTTTTCCCCTGTTAGATCGATGATGGGAGGATTCCGCTTTTCTGTCAGGATTGTCGTATGTTGGCGCCTTCTTGGACGCCTTGCCATGTATCATTTCATCTTCTTCCAACCTGATGATACGGACAGACCTCGTCCTGACTTCTTCTAAGCTTCGAGATGGGAACATGACAAGGTCTTGGTAGAAGGGTGACTCCCTTTTCAGGCCCATCCTGAAAGCTTCCGTAGAAGTCGACACGTCAATGTGAGGAATGCTCACGGCCTCCTTGTTGAACCTGAACACGTAATCCTTTAAAGTCTCGTCAGGCTGTTGTACAATCCTGTAAAGGTCGCTTGTTAATTTTTCAAAGACACGATTGCAAGAAAATTGGTTAAGAAACATGTTAATCAATTGAGAATATGATGACATGGAGTTCATGGGTTGATTGGTCAGCCACATCAAGGCGGGACCGGATAAGGTGGAGCCAAAGCCCCTGCATAAACAAACTTCTTTAAGGTGCGGAGGAATGCTGATGATATCCATCTTTTCTTGATATAAGGCAATATGTTCTGCAGGGTCTGTCGTGCCATCATATTGCTTCATGGGAGGTACTTGGAATCTCTTAGGAATCTTCACTCCAGCTCTAGCAGGAACAAAGCGTGAATCATGATGGTTGGTTAGAGATGCTTGGTTGAAGGGCAAGGTGACTCTGGGAACCTTTATGAGGATCTCCTTGAGTTGTTGTATTTCTCTTGCAAGAGCGGTATCTCGTTCACCTTGCGCACTTATTTCAGCACCTGAAAAAAGAGTCCTGGGTTGCAAAGGAGAAATCTCAGGAATGCTAACAACGGGGACGCTGCGCCCTGAAGCCGAAAAATCACGTCGTAGCTTGTTGAGGTGAGTAAAGATCGTCTGGTTGGTCTGCTGCTGTCCATCGAGCTGATCTTTTAGCTGTTGCATCATACTCGTCATAGCCGTTATAAGTTCTAACGAGATTCCAGGTAACGTCATGGATGGGGATCCGCCCAGACTAAGTCCTTGGCTTTGGGACGTGATGGCGCCAGAACCCATAGGCGGATGCGGATTGGATGTTGCGGGCAAGCTTGATGCGCTGGTCCTTGCCCCAGTGGTGATGATGGGGGTTGACATGGCCGAAGTCGGATTGCTCATCTTGATTGGAATCTAAAAAACCAAAGTTCCCACAGACGGCGCCAAATTGTTTTGGACAAATTTCGACAAGTAAATTTGTCTTCTCAAGGAGGTTTGGGCACAAATGGAATATGATTCTCAAAGCAAGATGAACACAAGGATGTAACGAGGAAACCCTTAGAGCAATCGTCCAAGAGAAAAACCTCGGGAGGCTTTTGGCAAGCCTGCCTAAACCAAAGAAATTTTATTAAGTATTGAGAGTTTTTTAGTACAAGTGCAGAGTAAGAGTAAGCAAAACTGTGTAACGTGAACACAAGTGCTTTCTAAGAGTAATATATAGGCGTAATTGTAACTGAAAATAACAACTTGAATGTCGTGCTGATTTTGCGCCTAGAATCTCGCTCCTTGTTGATGGAGTCCAACCGTTATCCTTTGGTTGATGGTTGGAATTCGTTATGTTTCTCTTTGACTAGGTCCAAACGGTCATATGGGGGAATTATTTATTTATAATTCAGCTCCTGAAAAATAGGAGAAACACAACAAATAATTTCAAGGCGTTAGTCCAAGAGTTAAATCAAGACGTTACCTCAAGATGGATGTCCAAGATGTAGAACATGCTAAGTGGATTTTTTAGAGTGTAACAAATGGTATGTTTCTGTTTAATCTCCATGAGAAGATTGTCAATTCTAGTCGCCTTCAATCGATCCCCTTTCCGCACCTATAGCCGATTTGCTTCAACGCTAAAGCAGGTAAGACAGAATGCAAACTTTCTTTGATGTTGTGGATATTATGAAGGTTGGCTCTTTACCTGAAGACTCTCCTGCCCATCAACCCAAGACTAATAATCCAAGTGAGACCAAGTTGAGGTTTATCGTTCCAAGAATTTTGAGGATGAAGAAGCGTCCTGCTTCACCTCCCAATGCAAAGTTTATTCCAGTAAAGGAGGAGCATCAGTTGGTTCTGGACTTCTCATCCTAGCAAAAGTCATTCATATCGGTCCAAGTTGCTCGGTCAAGTACTTTAAAGATAGCCAATCAAGTTCCTCCAAGAATCCCTCGACAGATTGAGTCTTCACTCAGGACCGATAATCTCTTTATCATATATCTCTCAGTCAACGGTAGGATGACCAGGTTTTTGGAGTTACAAATTATGTCCTGGACATTTGATGTGACCAAAATGGTAGGATTTATGCCTCAGGTTCCAATATGAGTGAGGAGAAGCAATGGTGTTGTTCAACCGCTTAGCAACATTCGCTATGCCTTTCAACTGATTACTATGTTACGGCTTGCCGCTCTGGTTAGGTTAAGGCAGAGAGCACTTCCATTTGCCAGTCAAGCTGCAGATATGATGATACGTGCCGTTGAAAAGACCAAGGAGATAGATTGTTCAACTGAGATGAGTTTTCAAAATAATGGGTTTATAACCCCAATTGTCTCTATTTCAATCGATTCTAGATCTGAGGAGGAGACCATGGATGTTGATATATCTCAAATTGGTCAACCACCTATGACTGGTCAAGCCCACATAACTGATGAACCTTCTTCAACTGGTCCCCTTCCCTCAATCGTTCAAGTTTATACCGGTCTGCCCCCTTCAACCGTTAAAGCTCCAACTTCCCCAACTCCCTCTGGCGTCTCAACCTCTCCAACTGTTTTGGTAAAATTTAAGCAAATAAAATAGGGCCCCTTGGAGTATAATGATTGAAGAGGTAAGATGAAACGACAAAGGAATTTAACGAGGAAAGCCCTTGAACAACTTGTTCACTGGCATAAAACCTCAGAAATATGGAATTTTATTATTATGGTGATGACAGAGGGTGAATTTAAGTACAAGGAGTGTAGATGACCGCAGACGTGAGTATGTGTATACATGTGTGTGTTATGCTAACTTAAATACAAATGAAAATAACGGTTAAAACAAATTTAACGCTATCCCCCTTTTTGCTCCTAAAAATCTGTGGTAAGTTTGATGAAGATCCGTTTGAAAAAGTCTTAATGAGTATTGATGATCTTTGAATTTGTCTCCGGTAACGACCCCTGAAAAGTAGGATAACGATTGCTTTGCACCATGCTTTGCATCCGTGTTATATTACCAAGTTGTTAATTTAAGATGGAGAGTCAGGATGTGGTACCAGGTTGTAACATGTTGGATGTGATTTTTTACCCCAAACAATTGCCCCTAAATTTTGAAATTTTAAAGAAGTTAAAAAATCAAAATTTCAAGTTTTTACCCGCTGAGGCCCACATTTCCACTTGCTTGGCGGCTCCTCATCGTGAAAACTTCCAAGGCCTAGGGTTTGGGTATTTGAGTATGCCTAGGGTTCTTCAACCGTCAAGTCCCATCTTTTTAATACGCCAGTTGAGGCCTCCTTCTTCCTTCAACATTTGGCAATCCACAGAAGCGTCCTCCATATTTCGGTGAGTCTCCATCTTTTTCAAAAAACTTATTTTTCTTGTTGTTGTTTTCTTCCTGCCCAATATGGGTAAGTCTAAGGAAATCGCTAGCCCTAGTTCATTGTTGCCTCTTGGTTTCCGTCGTCTAGATGTTACAGATCGTCCTGAAGATAAGGTATGTGCCATGTCCCGTGCTAGCATTGAAATTCTTTGAAAGAATTTTGCTTTTCCCGTAGGCGTGGAGTTTATGGATCCCAACCCTAATCTCTTTCTGATTGTGTTTCGGACGATTGGGTTTGCTTTCTTAAGTATCCTTTTACAATTGGACTCAAGTTCCCCTTTTCTCCTTTAATTGCTCGTTTTTTCAAAACTACTGGCCTTGCCTGCTGTCAACTTATGCCTGTTGGTTGGAGGGCTTTGGCTACCCTGGATAGGTTGAGTGATGAAACGGGTTTGAGGGTTGGTTTCAAGGAATTTGCCTGTTGTTATGATATATGGCACCTATAGGTTTGGTTTTAGGGTAAAAAGCAAGGCCCTTAGCTTGATAGTGGATTCTTTGGATTCGTATAGGGGTTGGAAAAATATGTTCTTTTTTGTGAGAAAGGACACTATAGAAGGTGTTGAGAAGGTGGCTTGTGAGTGGAGAAAGGAAGGTAGTTTGTTTATCTTTACTTCTTATTTGCCCATTTCATTGTCTTCAGGTTGACTGAATCCCATTTATCTTTGCAGTCTTCAAGTTGAGTGATCTTTTTCCTAAATTGGATGACTCTTTGGAAATCATTCAGAAAGTGAGAGCTCTACCTGAGGAGTCACATAAGTTTGCTCCACTGCATGTTGTGTTTGTTTCTACCTGCGCTGGTGTAGAGGTTGATTCTAGTGTTTTGCCAGAGGAGTGTTCCCACAGAATGTCTTCTGGTAAGTCTTCCTTTCCTTCATCTTGATTCCTTTCTTACGGTGATTGAACTTGTCTTTTTTGTTTTGTAGTCTCCCGTTCCCAAGCTGGTTTTGACGTGAAAGATGTGATGTCCGAAATAAGGGCAAAAATTGGAGTGAAAGTAGAGGGGAATAAGCCTCCTCTCTCCAAAGTGGATAGCTCTAAAGGTGAGAAGAAAAGAAAGTTGGATGCTGTGAAAACTGTGGAAGTGGTAGAGAAAGATGATGTGGATGGCGCACTTGCAGAGATTGAGGATCTGAATAAGAAGGTAACTTCGGCTTTTTGTAATTTTGTTCACTGAGTAGGGGATAATGTGAGGATTTTTTATCTACAGGTATTAAGTCTGGTGGCCAGTTTGTTAGAAAAATTGAGCATTAAGGATGACAGCATCAAGATCCTCAATGAAAAAGCTATGTTTGAAGGTTTCAGGGCTGTACAAGCTGGGGGCCAAGTAGAGGCTTTAAAGGAGGAAATGGAAGTTGTGAAAAAAGAGAGAGAGAGTCAAGCTGTTGAAATTGTCAAATTGAATAGCGACCTTGAGTAATTGACGATTAGGATGTTGAAAGTGGAAGAAGAACATATTAAAGAATTGGGCGCTGCTAGGAAGAATTTCATAAGGGATGCGGGTAAATCTGTAATGGAATCAAGGATTGAGATGATGAAGCAATTTGATATGGGTCAACATGTTAACTAGAAGATAGATGAAGAGGTGGCAATGCGGAACGCATTTCTTGGTGAAGGAGTTGAAGCTGGGGAGGTGAACTCGAAATGCCAGGATGTAGAGGGAGTTGATCAAGTTGAAGCAACTCAAGATGAGGAGAAGACGGAAGAATGAAGTGCAGGTATGGTATTTTGTTGCAGGTTAAAAACAATTTTCTTTTTTGGACAAGTCTCTTTTGAAAACAGTTATTCTCATTCGAGGGGGTGCCCTCGAAAATAATTATGACTTTGTAATCCTGACACTTTTGCCAAGGGGTTTGTCCTTGCGTTAGATGGTGAACTTTTAGGTTGTAAAGTTTTTGTTTACGTCTGTTTGGACGAACTCTAGGTAGGCTTGGTAGTTCCTTATGTTTAGTGTCAGCTTGGTGGTGTTTGTGGACATTAGGCTGCAAATGATGGTTGGATTTATGGGTGCAACACGTTGGTGCTACAACCTAGGGATATTTTTTGGAAATGCAGTAGCGTGTGATGCTATGGAATGAGATGAACAGATGCTTTTCTATCTGGAACCCTTTTTGTACTTGTGGTAACATGTTTTAATGTTATAACCTGTTGTTTCAACTTGAGTTCATAATTTCAATTAAGCGTAGGAAGGTAATCAACATGTACATGACACATTGGCCCCCCTACAACTTAGTTAAAATATGAAATTCGTGCGCCCAGGCGAAGGTGTTTAATAACCTTAACAACTTAGAAAGATGTGAAATCTTTAAACCTTTGTAAAGGTGTTTATTCCAACTTGGTCGTGGGCATTTGAATTTTCGTCAGTTGTGCAGCTACTTTCCCGCTAGTCGTGTACGGGCTAAGTAATTTAGGTGCTCTTATAACCTGGAACGTTAACTCGTTATTTTGGGCTACTTTACGACCTGAGTAGAGTATGCTGATCACGTGATCTTTTGAGCATTTATCTTGTGAAGAACAGAAAACACGTTAAGGGTAGGTGTTGGTTTGGCTAATCGTTCTTCCGTTGCTCCAGTCAATAAGAGTAAGCGAATCATATTTTCGAAAAATTTGTAGGACCTTTCGTACGGTGAATAGGCTACATGCCCCTTCCTCCGCTTCTTTATGTTGCTTGTTATCATCTTATTGGTTCGTTCTGATGTCGTCGGCTTGATCATTCTTCAACGTGTTGGCAGCTTGATGCATTGGTGAGGGCCTTCATGTTGCGAATCCAAGGTTTCCTTATAATCGTGTTGTAAGATGCTTAGGACTCTCAGCTTGTTGCCCCTGATCTATCCATAGCAAACATCAAGCTTCTATTGGAGACATGGCGAGGCGTTTTAGTATTGCCCCAGAAGGATCGGGAGTAGTGCTCTTGTTAGGGAAACCGTCGATTCCCTTGTTGAGTTTGTCTAAGTACCCTTTCAACAATTCGTCAAGTTGTTGTGCTATCTATTCTTCTTAATCCCAGCGTCGGCCTGGCGTGTTTCCTGCCCTAGAGATTTCGCGTTGTAACCTGGTGATTACTATTGTATCAGCATGGCGGGAATATCGGCTTGGGTTCACGCCCGTTTCTTTTGTTCGTCTAGGTTCGTCAAAGGTGACTTTCTGTGAAGTTCCGACGGAAGCGACAAATCGTTCTGACTGACATCTTGGACCTTTTCAATAATTAAAAAACCAAAGTTTCCCACAGACGGCGCCAAACTGTTTTGGTCAAATTTAAGCAAATAAAATAGGGCACCTTGGAGTATAATGATTGAAGAGGTAAGATGAAACGACAAAGGAATTTAACGAGGAAAGCCCTTGAACAACTTGTTCACCAACATAAAACCTCAGAAAGATGGAATTTTATTATTATGGTGATGACGGAGGGTGAATTTAAGTACAAGGAGTGTAGATGGACCCAGACGTGAGTGTGTGTATACATGTGTGTGTTATGCTAACTTAAATACAAATGAAAATAATTGTTACAACAAATTTAACGCTATCCTCCTTTTTGCTCCTAAAAATCTGTGGTAAGTTTGATGAAGATCCGTTTGACAAAGTCTTAATGAGTATTGACGATCTTTGAATTTGTCTCCGGTAACGACCCCTGAAAAGTAGGATAACGATTGCTTTGCACCATGCTTTGAATCCGTGTTATATTACCAAGTTGTTAATTCAAGATGCAGAGTCAGGATGTGGTACCAGGTTGTAACATGTTGGATGTGATTTTTTTACCCCAAACACCAACCGATTCAATTATTGTATCATCTCTTCCACCGTTTGTCGAACCTTTTGCTCCTTCGGTTACAGTACCCAACATTGGTGGTCCAAACTCTCCAACTCCTAAAGAAATAGAAGTTGATCTTAACCGGCCAACCGTAGTAAGTGACCTGGTGGACTAGCATACAACCCTTGTTCCTAATTTGGGTAAGTCCAATCATGAGGAGGAAAAGGAAAGAATGACAAGATTTGAAACCGGTTTCGCCAAAGCCTTAGGCAATTTTGTGGAGAAGCTAAATGAGAAAGATGCTACCATTGCCAGTCTTGTGAAGGAGTTAACCGAGTCTACCTATATCAAAAAGCAAGTGTGATGAAGCTATATTCGTTCAATCCAATCTTGTTGAAGCTACAAATGAGCTTGGGAAAGCAAATCAGACTATTCTTGACTTGACAGCTAAACTCAATGAAACCCAAATTGAGCTGATCAAAGTTAAATCCCAAAATGAGATTCTGGTGAAGCTTAATGAAGACCGGTCAAGGATGGCAGAGAAGAAGAAAAGGAAGAGATAAAAGAAAGAGAAAGAAGCATCGGCCAAGAGATCCAAGTCAGAACATGTTGTAGCTGTTGAGTCATCAGCTACACCATTAGAGAAGGATCAGTCAAAGAAAGATTCAATCGATCCTAATACTGCTGAAGAATAGAATGACATCGAAGATATATATGTCTTCTGCCTTGTCTGCCTTTGCCTTTAAAAATCAATGAGAATTTTTTACCCTCACTCTCTTTCATTAATTTTTTTTTTTTTACGTTTACTTGAATTCTTTTTATTTTAATTTTAAATGATTATGCTGCTACTAACTCTTTCATTTGCAGGTAATATCATTTATTCTCCATTTCTTTTGTTTCCTTTATTTACTTAAAATTGTATAGCCTTTCAAATGTTACATCAAGTTGTCACTTTACTTAGGAAATGAATTATAAAAGATAAAATTCTTGATCATTCTTTTACTAAGTTAAGATAGATGTAAACCTTAGAATGATTGGACTTAAGCAATTAGGAGTAGATTGTTAGTTAAATATATGTATAGCTATAGAATTGCTTAATCCCAATCATATAAGCATTATTGAGGTCCCCTAATTCTAATTAGACTACTTAGAATTTTCTATGTATCTTTAAGATCCCCTTAGTGCTAGTGCCAGTGTTTTTACTTTGTATTTCTCTCTATTTTGATGACCTGAACCCTTGAAGACCTTGACCCATTACAAGGAAGTTGTTAACCTACTCTACCGGTTAAGAGTCCTTACCGGGGACCTGTCTAAACCAGTTGACCTCTCTTCTTGACAACTTGCTTCAACATTTCACCAGTTAACCTCCTTTCACCGGTCAACTGCTCAACCTGTTTACTAGTCAACAAGTCAAGATTATTGTTGCTGATGATAAAGGCATAACTGGTTAAAGTTCATCTTAACCGGTCATAGTGGAAGTCAGTTAAGCTTCTAAAACAAGCTTCCCATATCAAGTTTGACTTAACATTTATTTCTCTCACCTACTTAGCTAAAGTTGATAGAGCAGTTACTGATGAACACCATATTGCCGCCTAACAAGTAACTACTTCAAGCAATGATCAGTTGGCCGGGTTAACAGTACTCATAACAAGCTTCTTACCAAGTGGATAATTCAAGCGTGCTTATACGTCATATCTCAAGTATTTAATGGATAATATTTTTCATTTAATGCTTGCCATTCCAGATCATCTTCTCAACCAAAAAAGACAACAACTCCATTTGAAGACAACTATAAATGCCTTCATTAGAGCATTGAAGAGGGTTGGTGCATTGAAGACATTGAGAGGAATTATCAAGAACTGCAAGTGCTGAAATTCCTCAAGAATTTAAGTTCAAGACATTATGTCCTTACAATCACTAGAGTTTATTAGGACATACATTGTGCATACCCAATCAATTCTTGTAAGTGTTCCCCAATAAGACTATGTCTGGAACACATTGATTAATCACACTACACAGTCAAGAGAAATCAGTTCAACTTGTGAAAACATCTCTTGAATACACCTGGTCATACTTGTATCACGATCCATTAGTGATCACTTTCCTTTAGGCAGCCTTCAACTCTCATCATAGATTAACGCTTGCAACTTGTAATAGACTAGTGAACATTAATAGTGCACATTTCACAAATCCAAGTTTTGACCAAACTTGGTAGAGGACGTAGTAGTTCGTTAACACTGTTAAACTCTCCAAATAACCGTGTCCCTTTGTTTTGTGTTTGCTTATCTTTCTTGTCTTGTAACCGGTTTAACTCTATCACCGGTTATAACCTTTGAATCTTTACTGCTTATCCTTTGCTTTACCGACTTGGAATGCAACCTGCATGATACTTTAACTTGTATTTGAAACTCACTTTTTACTTAACCGATTAGAGTGTGTAAATCTGTAATATTTTATCCGCTGCATAACCGATTCACAACGGATTCGTACTTGATAAATTACATGGTAATTTTCAAAGAGTTTTCAAAAGAAATTTCATCAGGCTATTCAACCTCCCCTCTAGATTGTTTTCCTACTAGATGGGACTAACAATCCCATTGATAAAGTTTGAATCTTTATAAGTATTAAGTAAGTTTAAGGCATGCAAATATTGTGATCACATAATAAACAAGCTAGATTATCGTCAAGATTGCAGCTTTATGCTTTAAAATAGAAAATATATGTAGAGAAATGTTAGGTGTTTTATGATCTAGGATGATCAATGAGTTAGGAGGGTATTTTGGCTTTATTTTGGGAGCCTAAAACGAGTATAGTGTGTGGAGAGCTCAGTATGAAAGCTTTTTTCATCGAAAATGATCCTTAAAAATGAGGTATAACACCTCAATTTATAGGGGCTGGCAGACTACAAACACAAATGGCTGCTGCCCGATTGTGCCTTCTGAGACGGTTTCCGCCTGGCACCGTGTCAAGCTACTTATCCCAAAAGGCCCAAGGGATTAAATTAGCCCAAGGCCGAAATACCTATGGTTCCCTGGAAGGTTTTTAATGCCTTATAAGGCCTTTCCAAGCTTTTTAAGTTTAGAGAATATGTAATTCCGGAATGGGTTGCGAATAGAGCCACTCGGCGACGGTGCTTATAAAGAAAGATATTTTCAAGATGTCTCCGCCTAAAAGGGATGTTTAAAGACGTCTCCGTCTAAAGGATGGACCATTTAAGGAATCCTACGTATGCCCAGGGGAATCAAGCCAGTCGTAGTTCAAATTGATCAAGAAGAAAGGAAACTTTACGAGCATTCTATTTCATCAAGGATGTCAGATGCCGAGGGACTTAAATGGACTTTGCTGGAGGTTAGATGTTTAAAGACGTCCCCGTCTAAAGGATGTTTAAAGACGCCTCCATCTAAAGGATGTTTAAAGACGTCTCCGTCTAGGGGAAGTCGAATGTTGCAGGGACTTAGACAGGCTGCTTGATGAAGTCGGATGCTAAGGGACTTAGACGAACTATTGTTGATGCGTTTTCGACTTATCTTCTGAGATTGTGTCGATATCTTCGTGGGATAAGATCGAGCTTATAGATGCCAGATTTGATTTCAGAGATAGTGCAAATTTTGAAGATTCTTTTGTTTTGAATAAATATAGACCCTATGCCGAGAACGGACCCTACACCGGAAGATGGGAAATTTTGATAAGAGATTGACCCTGCGCAGGGAAAAGATAAATTTAAAAATCTTTGAAAAAGAGATTGATTTGAAAGGTGTTGACCCTACGCCAGGAATGAGAATTTTTAAATTTGAGTAAGATGTTGACCCTGTGCCGGGAATGGGAATTTAAGAGATTGACCAAGAGGTTCTTTCATGTAAACTTCTTCATTCGCATATAAAAAGGCATTCTTAAAATCTAGTTGACGAAGACAGCAATCGAATAATATTGTAAGAGACAAAACAAAGCGAATGGTGGATGGCTTAACAAGAGGACTCAATCTTTCGGTGAAGTCAATCCCAGCCTTTTGCTTGAAAGCCAGTACATCAGGAAACATGAAAATTTAAAATTCAAATAAGAAATTGACCCTACACTGGGAGCGGGGATTTTAAAATTTTAAAATATCGGGGCCTTTTTAGAGGGCGAAAAAGTCATTTAGATGAGAGGGATGCCAATGGCAAAGTCATAATTACAACTGCCTAAAAATTAAAGGCAAAAAGGGCCATTTCTCCTATGCTGGACACGTTGCCACCCTGTAAGGGTGTCTGATTTACGTACACGTTTTTTCAGTCTGTTTTAGACGGACTTTGGGCCTGCTCCCGAGTTTTGCAGGGGGAGGACGGGAGGGGAAGGGAAGGGAGGGGAAGTGAAGGGAGGGGGAGGAAATGGTGGCAACATTTTCTTTCCTCCCAATCCGCCCACTCACGAGAGGATTTAAATGGAAGGAAATGAAGCTTCCATTATTTCCTTCCCTTTTCCCGCTCAAAAAAACTTAGAGCACGCCATGGGAGGAAATGAGCTCCCATTTTCTTCCTTTTCCTTCCCTTCACCTCCATTTTTAGACTCGGGAGCGGACCCTTTGAGAGTGGGAGTTTTTGGCCGATTTTTGGTCAAATTTTCGTCAAATTTTGAGGGGAATTCGCCTTCGTGATTAACAAGGGAGCAACAAAGATATTACTACCCTACAACCTTGAATATACACCAGCGGAGCGTCATTCTGGCAGGGCCACCCACACCCTGTCTCTTCTGTTCTTCAAGGGGTAAGCTTCTAACAGGCTAATTTCGTCATGCGTCGTCGATTTTTGTCAAATTGCAACCTAGGGTTTATAGGACTTAAATTCAATTTTTTTGATTTGCATGTGTTTTGTTCATGAAATTGATGATGCTAAACTAAAATTAAACATATTTGGGACATATTTGTCATGTTGGATTTTGAAATTTTGGAAAAATGTGGGTTTCGCCCAATTTGGTGTCGTTACTTGGCCCCTTTTTTTGGTTTTTCTTTTGCAAGAAAGTTTATAAGCTTCTAAAGTACACTTTCATGAAGATGAATGCATGTAGCGCATATATGTTGACAAGCATGCGCATTTGTGATTAGATTTTGAACTGTGTATTGCCGTACATTTGCTGTGTTTACCTATAGGTGGTCCCTCGGGATATCTTGCGTTCCTGATCTTCAGGTGATGATGCATATAGGCTTTGGGTGATGATGCCTTGCGGAACTTCAGGTGGGACACCACCCATTCCTTCCACTTCATTTTTAGTATTTCCGTTTTTTCTAGCATGGCCCCTATGTTTTTGGGGCAAGGATAACATGTACTCTTATTAATTTACCATTTTAGTTTAGAAGTTAATTTAAGCCATTTTTTGGTGAATTTTAATTTAATGGGGTGAGGGCATATTGTATGAGCCCGAGTCTTGGTATTTTGTTGTTGGGGTCCCTTCAGGGCATTTGTATATTGCTGTTTTGTTGCTTTTTCTGCTTTGGTACAGGTTTGGGGTCCGTTCCGTTGGATAAACAACTACAGATTGCAGCTTCTATTTTTCTGATGTGGAGCTACCACCTGGCATCAGATTGCCAGGGTGTTGCTGCCCGCATAGCCAAATTGGCATGACTGGTTTATAAACTGTTGCATTCCAGTAGAAAATTAACAGCACGCCCATTTCATGAACTGCATTTTCAGTTCAGCCAACAGTTTATATCTCCTCCAAACGAATTGACCCCCAAATCTTTCTTGAGAGTTTGAATTGAGCTCCATCCATCGTTCCCCTTCCAAAATCCAACAATTCCTTGATGAGATTATGATTTGGCTAGGAGGGTTTTCTCAACCACAAAAGAAGGCTTTCAACAAGGCTTATGGCATCAGGTACCTTTTGTACCTCAAGGATCTAAGGATCGACTCAGGTCTTCTTCGAGCTGCCGCTAGGTAAGGCGATGATGAGCTGCATGTATTCAACTTTTCATGTAATGAGCTCGCACCAACCTATGAAGACTTTAGGGCTTTGATGGGAGGAGTTGAGATCGAGGCCATTGGACTACCCCATGCACATTTTCTCTTGCAGGAAGCTAGCGGAGTTCCTGTAGACAAATCCGAAGGAGGCAAAAGGTATGCTATTGGGTCCAGATATTGACATTTGCAGTATTCCCCGTCGCTATTTGGGGAACATGGAGGAGTACCGTGAGTTAGCCACATATGATTCGACACTCATCATGTTTTCCCAGTTCATATTTGTTCAGTATGCCGGGGTGGCCCAGGTGGCATTGTTGATGTTCTAACCCAGACCCGAGGTGGAGCAGCAAATATGGTTCCGATATTACTCGGAGAGACTCCGTATGATATGTCCTAGATGGCAGTGAGTGAGAAGTTCAAGGGCCGAGGGAGTCCCCATTTATTGGTGTTGTAGTTGCAACCGCAGGGGGTACTCAACTTTGGGACCCAGGTATAGTGGGAGCAACACATGGCTGGTATGACAACCACTCAGATAGGGTGTTATGTCCGCCATTGGCGTACACACGTTATCAGAGATACCCATCTGGATTCATTCTTGATCAGGGTGTCAGCCTTCAACTACTCCACTTTCTACTTTGTTGTCCGAGTGCTTAGGCAGTATGGGATCCAGCACGGGATTTCCGAGTCTTGGGTTGAGAGCCTAGCAGAGGCAGAGGTGGTACGGGTGCCTATGACTGAGGACACCGTTGTGCTGATGGGACAATTGTGGAGTGAGATGACCTTTCCGCGCTAGGAGCAGTATTTAGAGCATTTCTTGCCGACACAGTACTTGGACTGGTATGGTGAGAGACTTGGGCATATGTAAGAGACTCTACGAAACCTCAAAACCTCAGGCTACGCTACCTAAACCAACCCTGTCTCACGAGTATGTGTATAAGGAGGTGCAAGGATCCTGAGAATTACACTAGTGACCTTATTAGGAATTTGATCTCCTACTATAGGCACAGGATGAAGGCAGCCGTACTTGCACTCATCAAAGTGTTATTGGAATGTAATGAATTTGGAATTCAGAGTTTGGAATATCCAAAACATGATTGTATTTTATATATTGATTAGACCGAAACCTAAGGTTGCCTACATTCCTCTTTTTCAAGTATATCTAAGGTGCTCAGGTTTTCGTAGTTCACGCAAGTCACTCTTTGGTTGATTTCTTTTAAAGGGGAGTAAGAAGCGGGGAGTGTATGTAAAGATAGCGCACCCTGTTTTTTTCCTTCCTAGGCCACCCTTTCAGGTGTTCAACCTAGCGGACATCTCTTTTGAGCTTTTAATTAGTGTTTTTTTAGGGGGAAGTGGAGTGGAGGCCTGGTGCCTCACACGAGTACCGCGGGAGCATGTCTACATCAATCTTCAATGATATTTAGGTAGGACTGGGCTCTGGCTTCTGCTAGAGCATTCTCGTCTATCCTCCCTTCTTCCCACATAACTCGGAGCTCATTCATGAATACTCGAAACTATGTGGTGTCATGCCCCTTGATTTGGTGATATTGACAGTGGGCGGTGCTGTCGGGGCCATTGCCTTTTACTAGCGGGGATAACACAAATGGGGAGTTAGATATGATCTCTTTCCTGGAGGATTTGAAGTAACTCGCTTATTGGAGCCCCTACTTCTTCCCATGACAACTTCTTGCTTTCTTCTTTGGGATGGTATCACCTCTCTCCCTCATCTCTTGGCTTCCAAGTTCTGGAACCAACAACATCTAATTAGGACCTAGAGAAATTTCTCTCTCTTGGTTTCCGATTAATGGGACAGGGGAAGTCGGTGTAGATATCCCGAGAAAACGTGTCATGCTTCCCGGGGACATCTAATCGATTTTAAGAGTCGCCACCTACGTTTTTAAGGGAAAATAAGAAAACCTAGTTCTAACTTATTTTAGCATGTGAAACGTAAGGCTCTAGATGAGGGGTTCGGAGGTTAGGTAACATAGCGAGAAGGTGTCAGGGCACTCGCTCCACTCGGCCTTAAGGTCGGTCTTGCTACTTTAGGTGTTCTAATCTCATTATTTTCCTCTAAATTACTTTTTCTAACAATTAGCTATTACAGGGAATTTTTGGGGTAGTTGGAATGTAAGGGAGGCAATTTATGGTCAATTCCATAGAGTGAAAGGACCTTAAAAAACCCTCCCTTGTTGGTGGGGATTGCATATGTAAGGGGTAGAAAAACACAAGAATATTAAATTGAAAAGACAAGAAAATACCTTATTAATTAGCTTTTCAGGAATGCCTTACAATTTTAAGGCTTGTTTCCTCCAATGCTTGTTGCAAAAGAGAAGTATTGTGTTTGTGTTTGAGAGAGAGAGCGAGAGAGAGAGAGAGAGAGAGAGAGAGAGAGAGAGAGAGAGAAAGCCTTGAACTTTTAGAGTTTTTGTACAATTCTTTAGGTGTGAAGTTGTTACCCATTTCAA
Source organism: Adenophora triphylla var. japonica (assembly GCA_022495995.1). Classification (NCBI taxonomy): domain Eukaryota; kingdom Viridiplantae; phylum Streptophyta; class Magnoliopsida; order Asterales; family Campanulaceae; genus Adenophora; species Adenophora triphylla. The sequence goes on from JAFEMH010003750.1 coordinate 218,097, forward strand.
GGAGGGGAAGACCTCATTTTATAGGCTAAAAGCGGTGAACAATAGAGGGAAAAGAAGATCAATTGCCAGCCATGACCGGGAGTTAATGGGATTGGGAGTTACAGATCAAAAAGAGAGATATTTGGAGGGAAATCAGCCGGTCAGTCAGTCAGGGTGAAACTCGCGCGCGACCCATGAGGGCCTCAAGACTCATACCAATTTTAGACCCATGGCATGACTCACTCGAGTTTGGATGAGAGTTGAATGATAGAAATGATCAAAATGGTTAACTCAGTTATTCAGTTTAGTCCCAAAATTAACAGAATCAGTTCGGAACTTGACGAAATTAGACGGAAATAAAAGAAAATCAATCGAAAGAGATAAAAAAAGAGATCTTGTATGCAATTGGGGTGAGAGGTCCAAGGCGGGGTGTCTACAACATGGATTGCGAAGCAAAATGCATTGACGATAGAACAAACATCCACCTTGTACGTCAGAAGGAAAGACTAAGTGGCAAAGAAGGGGAAGGTGAGAGAATGCCTCCCGTGTAGGCAATTTTGTTGTGACCGGATTCCAAGGGACTCATTCCGGGTGAAGATCATAGTTCGGATGCCCAGGGGACTCAATCTAATGTAAGTATGATCAGATGTCGTGGGACCCAGACTAATTGCTACAGTGGATGCTGATGTGGTGGATTTCATTATTTGTAATTCCCTATTTTCCTAGACATATTATCCTTATTTTGATGTATACTTTAACCCTCCTAGCTTTAGCTTTGATTTTATTGATATCATAACCTCATCTCTATTTTCTGAACTTTAGGCCCATATGTAATGAAGCTTAGACTTCAATTTTTTAGTATAAGTCCATTTTATAGAATATGTTTATTTAGACTTGAAGACTGGCACAAGACTCATTAAACATGAGGTTTCAGTTCAAAGTAGTTTCAAACCGCACTTAAGAAATTGCATCATCAAACCGCGTGTAGAATTCTTACCTTGAAACCACCCTTTGACAAACTCAGTGAAATCGCAGTAGTGAACCGCACTAGCAAACCGCTGTGCAGTTCCAATCTTGAGACCGCACTGACTCAATGGTGAAACCACACTACCTAAATCGCGTCTTCACCAGACCGCATCCAATGATTGAAGACTTGAAGACGGACCACTTATGACAGTTGGAATCCACGTCAGCAATGTCAAAAGTCAACCACTAAATCTTGTCACGTGACTATGTGTCAGACAGGATCTGCAAGGATCCTGAAAAGGTGACAGATGTCCTTCATACTTTATTTGCAGCTGAGGTCTGATCAGCTTTATTTGCAACTGCTATACCAAAGGACAAAAGTGGATTTGTGGACCAATCAGAATGCACCAGTACAGTACTTCAACAGCTGTATCATAACGGCTACTTTCTTGGTACTTGGGTATAAATATCCCTAATCTTCAACATTTGAATATTGCTTGAGAAATTGAAATTACTGTGAGTTCATAAGAAGATTGAAGCTTTGCCCAGAAATTTACAACCCTTTGAATCTTCATCTTCTTCCTTCAAGAATATATTTTCAGTCCAGAAATCAAGCCTTAAACACCCAAGAATCATTGTGCTCTATATCATATAGATTCAAAGAGCCTTGATCTTGTAAAACACACACACCTCACTTGTTTAATCACATAGATTATTCATTTAAGATACACTGGTTATAGTCTAGGATTTGATCTTCATATAATAGATTTTAGATCTGAGTTTGAATACTTGTATTGTTGTAATCTCTCTCATACTCAATATTAAATCTAACTCTTAGAAAATCCAAGACTAACCATCTTGGTAGTGGATGTAGATCATTTACGATTGAACCACTCCAAATATTGTGTTCTTCATTTCTGCATTTTTACTTACTGTTCATTGCTAATTATTTTGTATTTATCTGTTTGATCTCATTTACAGTTATCCATTATTGTGAATTGTGTTTGCAGTTAATCTTGTCAAAACCTCACTTTTCAAGTTTTGTAAAACCGCACTAAAATCGCACCTCTAAAACCGCATTTTAAACTCTGATATTCCGCTGTGCATTTTGCAACTCTACTTATAGTTTCTAATACACTACAAGCGGTTTTGTAAGCAAGAGGTTTAGTATTTAAAAGAGGATGAAAAATTTTTAACAGCTATTCACCCCCCTCTAGCTGTTTTTCACCCTTGTTGTCACCTTTGGGACCAATAAGTGGTATCAGAGCTAAACACATTTATAAAACTTCTGTTTTTCAAGCTTAACAGCTTGTGTGCCGATTCGCTATGGCAAATTCTAAAACCATGACAACGGTTAACATTCACACATTCCTCTTTTGGACGAAGATCACTTTGACATCTGGAAGGTCCGAATGTTAATACATTTGGAAACTATTGATGAGATGCTGGTGGAATGCGTGACGAATGGCCCATTTGTTCCTATGAAGGCCAACACCAATCCACAGTGCTAAAACTCCAGAAGTCCCAAAGCCTAAATCTGAGTGGTATAATGAGGAAAGACGATTAGCTGCTTTGGACAGCAAAGCAAGGCTCATTATTTCTGGAACCCTGCCCGTATCAACCCTTCAAAAAGTGATGTATTCCAAAACCGCAAGCAGATATGGGATGCCATTGAGAGCTACCTCGAAGGTGACGATCTCTGCAAGGAAAATAAAAGATATGCTGTTGAAAGATCCTACAACAACTTCAACAGAAAATCCAACGAAACCTTGCGCCAAACCTACGATCACTACGTTGAAGTAGTTAATGCTTGTAGATCTCTTGGCAAAATTTTAACTCTAAAGCTTTGAATACTTGGACGTTAAATAACTTGTATGCAAATCTTAGAGTCTATGAACTTAAATTAGATCATATTGAAGAGGTTGAAGGGAAAAGCAAATCACTTTCCATGTCCGTAGTGGAACATGAGGAGAAACCATCTACTTCAAACCAAACCGCTGATTCTTCCATATCAACCGCATCACTCATCGAAATGGATGATGATGATTTTGCCATGTTTGTGAAAAGATTTCAAAAATTTAAAAAATCTTCAAAACCCTTCACAAAATCATTTTCAAAAGGCAAACCTCCAGCAACTTTTTCCAAGGCTGCTGATACAAAGAAAAAGAGTGATCTGGTTTGCTACAACTGTAGAAAACCTAGTCACTTTGCATTTGAGTGTTCATAACCTAGATTCGAATATATGAAAAAGAAAACCTCTCCTGCGAAATTTTCTCGTCGCAAGGGAATGGTTGCTGAAGAGGAAGAGAACTCAAAAGAGTTAGCAACTTGGATTGAAACGAATTATGATGAAGGAAGTGATGATGAAATCGAAGAGGTTAATCTCTGCTTAGTTGCAGACGCTTCTGATGATTCAGATTCTGAGTCAGTCCAGTCGCTGGAAATGGAAGAAGAAGAGGTTATTTCTACGAAAACCTCATTTAGGATTTCTAGTATCGATGATGACGTGCAACTTACTCCTATTGTAAAAATTGGGAATAGTTCTTACTCACGTCCCATTTTTCCTTTTAAAAATGCTACACCTTCAAAAATTAATTCCAAATAAGAAAATTTTGAAAAAGGTGGTGGAAGAGGTTTCTCCAATGGAACATGAAAGGATGTTCAAGGAAGCTGAAATGATGATCCATAAATTCCAAAATGTTAAGAAAGCTTTAGCTTCAGCACATGATGAAATCTCTTAGTTTAAGACGGAGAAAACTGTAATGAGGTTTGAAATTTCTAATCTTAAAGACCAAGTTAAAAGTATGTCTCCTCTTACCGAACAAAACCGCATCCTAGAAACTAAGGTTGCTGCACTTCAACTTAGGAAAGATGATTTGGTTGCTCAAAACAACGACCACCAGAAGGTAATTGATGAGTGGACCAAATCACGTGTCACCTTGGATCAAATTTTAGAATCCTGAATGACCAGTGGTGATAAAAAAGGTCTGGGATTTCAAACAAGTGAATGAGAAGTGTGCATCCTGCTGTGAAAAGGATAAGAAATGTTCTAAACAAACTAATAAAATTCCTAAGGAAAAGCATTCTATTTCTAAGGGTAAAGGACATGAACAAAAGACTCCACTTAACTTCCATTATGTCTACCCTAAGAAACAATTTGGGAAAAATTCTCAGATGAAAGGAAAAGAATTTGTGGTTGAAACCGCAGAGGAGGTTTCATATGCGGCTTACTTCAACCGCACCTGGTGAAGTACGTTGTGCAGCCAACCGCACGGCTGACCGCCCTTCTTCTTCGACCGCACCTCCTGCCTTCAAAAGCAAGGGGAGCATTCCCAGAAAAACCGCGGTCAAACCGCAAGTGCCTACCTTTGTGAAGGCTAAAACCGCAGTTCCCAAACCGAATGCTGATCCTAAGAAGAGTAAAGAGTTTGTAAAACCTCATGTTGCTCAAAGCTTTCATAAATGCTCTGTGTGTGATGGTTTAGGTCACAAGGCTACAAAATGCCTTTTGAGGTTCACACCCAATGCCAGGAAGAATAATCCTCCTTCTGTCAAACAGGTGTGGGTCATCAAAAGGTACTAACCTCAGAACCCAAAGAATAAAGGGGACCTCGTTTTAAATGTTTATCTTTCAGGTCCTTTGCTTAATGGCTGGTCACTCCTAGGATAATGAATTGTATCTTGCTGCTCAAGGCATATGACTGGAGATAGATCATTACTTGAAGATGTCATTGAAACAAGCGATCCATCTTTAACCTTTGGTGGCAACAACAAAGGCAATACCATTGGGTATAGTATAATAAGGAGAGGAAACCTAACCATTGAGAATGTTTCTCTTGTTGAAGGACTCAAGCACAACCTCCTTTCAATTTTTCAATTCTGCGACAAAGGAATGCATTGCAACTTCACTTCCTCAAACTGCTTTATCAAAGATAGCATTTCCAGAGTCACCATACTCACATGGATTCATAGGAGTAATATTTACATTATCGATTTAAATTCTGCATGTAGTATTACTAATCTCTGTTTTGTAGCTAAAAATGTGAGCGAAAATAGTTGGCTATGACACAAGAGGTTGAGCCACTTGAACTTCAAGTATCTAGCAAATATTGGAAGGGAAAACCTCGTTCGTGGTTTACCCAAAGTGGCTGACCACCATCCAGAGAAATGCAGTGCATGTTAGCTTGGTAAACAAACTACGTCGTCTTTCACCAGCAAGACCGCGCCCTCAAAAGATGTTTACAACTGCTCTACATTGATTTGTTTGGACCCGTCACCACTGACAACATTGGAGGAAATAGATATACTTTAGTGGTGGTGGATGATTATTTAAGATATACGTGGGTTGAGATGATGATCACTAAAGATGATTGCTATGAAATTCTAACCTCACTCTTTAGACTACTCCAATGTCAAAAAGATGACGACATCGTTAGTGTAAGGTCCGACAATGGAACAAAATTAAAAAACAACGGTGTTGCTCAGTATTGTGATGACCATGAAATTGATCACAATTTTTCTACTGCTGGTGTTCCACAACAAAATGGGGTTGTGGAAAGAAAGAACAGGACGTTGATTGAGGCCGGAAAAACCATGATTTCTGAAGCCAAGCTTCCTCAGTATTTTTGGGCTGAAGCAATCAACACAGCATGATACACTCAGAACCGTTTCCTCATCAACAAAACCTACAACAAAACTCCATATGAGCTTTGGAGAGGAAGAACCCCCAACATTGCTTTCTTCAAGATCTTTGGCTGCAAATGCTTTATCCTCTACAACGGAAGAGAAAACAGAGGTAAATTTTGAACTTAAATAAGTCCATTACTTTTTATCACTAACTTGTGTGTTAAGTATGTGGATTTTAGGTATAATTCCTGATGAGGTTTCAAACCTCACCCTTGTTGAAACCGCGTGTACAAACCGCATGAGGTAAACCGCATGCTACTCCTGACCGCATGTAGTATCTAAATCGCGTATATTTTTAAAACCTCATGATGTTTCAAAACCGCAAAATCAAAACCGCATTTCAACACTTAAAATATTTTCAATATGGTTTGAAATTTATTTCCTTTATAAAAAAATTAAAAAAATAATAAAAAATAAATATTTTTATTTTTCAAACCGCATGCATGTCTGCCACGAGGACCCATGTAAGTTTTCCTTATTTCTCATTCGGTCCTTATTTTGACATAAATGTATTTTTGCAAATGTTTTTCCACGTTATTTCAAAATTTAAATGCATTTAATGCAAAAGGAACATTTGCATTAAAACCCTATCATGTCAGTTGTCATAGGGTTTCGTGCAGAAGCTGAAAGGGTGTTGGTGGTACACTTAGTGGGAAGTGAAACCATCATATGATATTTACACTCCACCCCATAACCACCTATATATACCCATTTCAGTATAACTGTTCACTTTTTACCTCTGCACTTTGTCAATTCGTACTTTCAGTTGTCAGTCTCTCAACCACTTTCTCTCTCTACAATCTCTCAAAAAACCTTCAAAACCTTCATTTTTTCTCAATTTCTGCAATCTTTCCATGGCTCCTAAGAAACAGTTCAACGACAGGGTATGATTTCTGAACCTTAAACTCTTACTTTTCTGCAAATCACCATTGTTGAACTTGAAAACCTTCGAATGCCATGAACTGATTTTTTCTCTTTAATGTTTCATTTCTTGCTCATTTTGTGTGAAATTTGTTGGGTTTTGTTCGGATTACTATTTAATTTCAGGTTATGTGATTTATTTTATGATCAATACATCATTTGGCCACTGATTTTGAAAATTACAGTTTTCATTTTTTGAAAACCCATTTTGTGTTCTTGGCTATTTCTTGGTGATTACGGGCAAAGTTTGAATTTTTATTGATATATTGTTAATCTATTGCCCAATGTGATCATTTTGATATGCTTTTTGTTAATTTTGGTTAAGTTTTATGTTGCCTCTGTTCTTCGTGTTCTTGAGTGTTCTTCGTGTTCTTCGTGACTGTTCACATGCTTTTCTGAAATTTCTTATGTTTTAGATTTCATGATTCCTGAGTTATGTTTTTCATACTAAGATTTTTTTTGAAAACTTTTGATTTAATTTTGCATATTGAACCGCATCTCTCAACCGCATGCTACCATTGTTTGAAACCGCATACATGAAACCGCATATCATATGTGTTTCAAACCGCATGCTCTTCAAGTCAAAAACCGCATATTGAATTTCCTTATTTAAAACCGCATGTTTTGGTTGGAAGTCAAACCGCATGTAGAAAACCGCACTTCTTGTATTTTGAAACCGCATGCTAACTTGCTTCCAAAAACCGCATGCTGATTATTCCTGAGTGTTACTTAGTATATAGGCTGGACACCATAACCTTCTCTCTGAACACTTCTTGGAAATTTGAGATAACATTGGTTTAACAATGTCACGTACTAGTAATTATACTCTTGAATTTTCTTATTTATTTCCTTGCCTTGTATTCACAGATCACTTGGGGTTTGAAGTGTTTCACTTTTCAAACCGCACCATTGCAAACCGCATGCTCAAACCGCATGTGAACTGTGAATCCGTAAAATGAATCTAACTTTAAAATTTTATTTTGTAGGATCCTCAATTCTTTCTACCAGGTTGGGAAGTAAATGAGACTGATTTGAAGAATGATGCCCTAGGAAGGGAAATGCTCAAGAAGATGGCTGCCTCAGGAATCTTACCTCTCTTCACCAAAAAGCAAGCCTACACCATCCCCTCTTTCGTGGATCAGTTCTACACCAACGCCAAGAAGGGCCAGAGAGACCTGGGAGATGGTTGTTTGATAAATTGCCTTACTGCTGCTGTTGAAGGAATGGATGTCTCAATAGGCTACTTGGACATCAAAAATACCTTTGGATTCAACGTTCCTAATGCTCCTGAGAGAGTTGGGCAAGAAGTTATGGATGCAACCGCCTCCACCACTGTTGGGATCCCCACTCTTACTGGTCAGTACAAGAAGATCCCTAGGAAGGACTTTAGTGAGCTGATGAGCCACCTCTGCTTCCTCATTGGAAAATCAGTATGTGGGAAGATAGGAAATCATAACAACTTTACATTCCAACAGTAGATGTGCTGCAGTGCCATCCACAGTGAGATTCCCCTTCATTGGCCAATGATTCTCATGAGGGAACTCTCTGTCAACATTGACACCTACCCGTCCAAGGAGAAAAATGAACACCAAAGATGGAGACCCTTCTGCAGGCTCCTTCACAGCTATTTTTGCCAACTACCTTCACCTGGAAGAGCTCAAAATCTCTACTCCTGAACTGACTGTACCTTGGGGCACTGAAGAAACACTGGGTCTGACTGTTCACAATTTCAGACTCCACTATGGTGATGATGAATACAAATCTCTATATGATGCTGATACTCTACCTACCAAGGAATTCTACATCAAGATGAGTCCTGAGATCGCAGATACTGCAGTTGGCAAAGCGATCAAGAAGGCCAACAGGAAGAGAAAGAATGCTGCTGAACCGCCCAAGAAGAAAGCTAAAACCGCACCAGCACCCAAACTGCTTGCTGCTGCTGGTGTTGGTCCAAGCCAGAAGGGAAAGAAGAAAATGTTGGTTGATGAGCCAGAAGAGAAGGTTGAAGAAGAAGAAGATGCTGAAATCCCTTCTCTAATTGCAAGAGCTAGAAAAGCCAAGCAAACAAAGGATGACGTAACTGATGAAGATTTGATGTAGTTCTACAGAGATAAGCTTGATAGGTTGGAAAGAGAAGCTGCAGAGAAAAAGGCTGAAAAAGGTAAGGCAACTGCTCCTCCTCCCCAACCGCAGCCTGACCCCAAATAGCAACCCCCTCCCCAATCTCAACCGCAACAGCCTATTTCACCTCCATCCCCAATCCAACCTCACCAAACTTCTAACCCTCAAACTTCCCCTCAACTACATCAATCTCCTATCCAACCCCAACAACCTTCGCCCAAACCGCTTTCCCCCATCCAATCCAACCGCAGGGAGATGCAACCGCTCAGGGGGAAAATCCCAAAAGAAAGAGAATTAAAATGGCTGCTATGAAAGCTAAATCCAAAGGGCCTAAACGTTTTCTCAAACGTGTTGCTCAGACCTCCTTACCCATTCCCGGTGAAAATCCCTCATATTTTGACCAAGAATCCTCTTCTCACTCTCCTTCACATTCCTCCTCCCATTCTGACTATCAAACCCCTTCAGATATTGAATCCCCTTTGCCCCCTGCCTTTTATGAATGGACCACAAAACCATCCGTGGGTTAAGCTATTTCTACTTCTATATTCAGAAATCCAACCTCTTCACCACCTCATTCTAACCGCGGTTAAACCTCCCTCCTTCAAATCGCGTCCAAACTCCACCCCCCTCAAAAATTCCCACACCACCTCCTTCTCCCATACATCAAACCCCTCCTCCTAAAACTTCTACCCCTCCTACCTCTCCTCAACAACAAAAATCACCTCTTTCTGTTCACACTACCCAAACCAATTTACCCGCAAACTCACTTCCTAAAACCACAAACCTTCCAACTTCCACAATTCCTCCTCCAATCCAAACCGCCTCCATCCCAACCGCACATATTACCTTACTCCAAACACTACCCATTCCACCCCTAACCACCCAATCTCATAGAATCCCAACCGCCCCTATATTTCAAACCCTACATACCCAACTACCCCAAACTACACTCCCCAACCAAACCCCTCCCCTTATCCAAACCGCACTTCCTACCTTTTCCCAACCGCCTCTCTCATTCTCTCATATTCCCTTCCTCAACCACTCCCACTGATTACTTTCAAATCCTATCCATCATTCACCTTATACAAAATCAACTCCTGGTCAATCAAGGCCACATGATTAAGGTGACGGAGTCAAACCGCTCCTTGGAAGCCTCCAATCTTTCTCTTCAAGCTAGGGTTGATTCTCAAACCCAAGAGATGGCCATTCTGAAATCCCAATTGATGGATGCCATTAAGGGGGAGAGACAACCTTCAACCGCGGATGGGCAAACCGCAAACATTTTCAAGACCACTGTTGAATCCAGCCTAACCACCTTCAAACAACAATTGGCTGAAAATGTCATTGAATTCATAGGAGATTCTGTCACCAGTGAACAACTCAAGAATTTGCTCACTATTGCTGGTGATCTTATCTGTGATACTTTTGAGCACGATATTGAGAAGTTGAAGATTTAGCTGCTTGAAGCATTCAATTCCAGACCGCAACCAGATTCTGACCTCAGATCTGTGTTGGACTCTACGCAAGCCAGCCTTCAGGAAGAGATTGACATTCTCAAAGGGGAGATGAACATTAAAATGAACATCATTGGAGATAGCCTTTCAGCCAAAATCAACACTCTCAATGATGAAGTTAATGACCGCCTGGAAAACCTTAAGGAAGGGTTTAACTCCAAAATCAATGAGCTGAAAAATTCCTTGAAGGAAAGCTTGGGAGATCTAGAACCAGTTCAAGAAGCCATCTCTGCTCAAACTGCTGCAATTCAGGGGGAGATTCATACTCTTTTCAATTCCTTAAACTCCTCCTTCCACACCCTAATTGAAGATCTGACTGAACAAGTCAGAGGGAATTCCAGAGCGGTTGGTGAAGCAAACCTTAGACTTGCAACCCAAGAAAATACCCTTAGAAGACTTGAAAGCGCCGGCTCAGGGCAGCACCGCAGAAGAAGTCAGAAGGATGAGAAGGACTCTTCGTGCAGAGAATTCAGCATTCAATCCTCCCAGTGTTCCAGATCATGTAGTAGACGGACCACCTCAGCAACCGCCTCAGCAATAGAACCGCAACCTTTGTAATTTCCATTTTTGCTGAAATTATTTTTGCTTGTGTTAGACCGCACCCTCTTTGTATTTTTGGTCTAACTCTTTTTGTTTTTTGTAACCTTGTAATTTGCTTTCCTACCTGTACTTGTAACTCAAACCATTTAAGGTAGTAATGGAAATTGCATCATGGTTCCAAAACTTTGTTCATATCAAACTGCTTGTTTGTAGAACAACGAAACCACAATGGTTTTAAAACCTCATTCAAAATTTCCTTTAACTTAAAAATCATATTTTTGAATTGAAGTTTAAACATTCAATTTAAACCGCATTTTAAACTTAAACTCATATTTTCTAAGTGCACTGAATGCATTTCTATGCTTTCAAGTTGTAAGTTTTAATTCCTTCAATAGTATAGAAATCTATAACTTAAGCTAGTGTGTACATTGACTTGGGACATGACTTACCATGTTAATTCTTATGGACATGTTTTTACCAAAGTACAATGTTTGCTTTTGTTATAGTAGATTAGTAGGTAATGGCTCAATCAAATAGGGGGAGATTGTTGGGTATACATACTTTAACCCTCCTAGCTTTAGCTTTGATTTGATTGATACCATAACCTCATCTCTATTTTCTGGACTTTAGGCCCATATGTAATGAAGCTTAGACTTCAATTTTTTAGTATAAGTCCATTTTATAGAATATGTTTATTTAGGTTTGAAGACTGGCACAAGATTCATTGGACATGAGGTTTTAGTTCAAAGTAGTTTCAAACCGCACTTAAGAAACCGCATCATCAAACCGTGTGTGGAACTCTTACCTTGAAACCACCCTTCGACAAACTCAGTGAAACCGCAGTAGTGAACCGCACTAGCAAACCGCAGTGCAGTTCCAATCTTGAGACCGCACGGAGATACCTCACTGGTGAAACCGCACTGCCTAAACCATGTCTTCACCAGACCGCATCCAGTGATTGAAGACTTGAAGATGGACCACTTATGATTGTTGTAATTCACGTCAACAATGTCAAAAATCAATCAATAAATCTTGTCACGTGACTGTGTCAGACAGGATCTGCAAGGATCCTGAAAAGGTGACATATGTCCTTCATACCTTATTTGCAGCTGAGGTCTGATCAGCTTTATCTGCAACTGCTGTACCAAAGGACAAAAGTGGATTTGTAGACCAATCAAAATGCACCAATACAGTACTTCAACAGCTATATCATAACGGCTACTTTCTTGGTGCTTGGGTATAAATACCCCTAATCTTCAACAATTGAAGATTGTTTGAGAAATTGAAATTACTGCGAGTTCATAAGAAAATTGAAGTTTTGCCCAGAAATTTACAATCCTTTGAATCTTCATCTTCTTCCTTCAAGAATATATTTACAGCCCAGAAATCAAGCCTTAAACACCCAAGAATCATTGTGCTCTATATCATATAGATTCAAAGAGCCTTGATCTTGTAAAACACACACACACCTCACTTGTTTAATCACATAGATTATTCATTTGAGATACACCGGTTATAGTCTAGGATTTGATCTTCATAGAATAGATTTTAGATTTGAGTTTGAATACTTGTATTATTGTAATCTCTCTCATACTCAATATAAAATCTAACTCTTAGAAAATTCAAGACTAACCATCTTGGTAGTGGATGCAGATCATTTACGATTGAACCACTCCAAATATTGTGTTCTTCATTTCTGCCTTTTTACTTACTGTTCATTGCTAATTATTTTTGTCTTTATTTGTTTGATCTCATTTACATTTATCCATTATTGTGAATTGTGTTTCCAGTTAATACCAGTTAATCTTGTCAAAACCTCACTTTTCAAGTTTTGTAAAATGACACTTAAAACCGCACTAAAACCGCACCTCTAAAATCGCATTATAAACTCTGATATTCCGCTGTGCATTTTGCAACTCTACTTGTAGTTTCTAATGCACTGCAAACGGTTTTGTAAGCAAGAGGTTTAGTTTTTAAAAGAGGGCGAAAAATTTGTAACAGCTATTCACCCCCCTCTAACTGTTTTTTCACCCTTGTTGCCACCTATGTGACCAACATAGTCATTAGCTTAGACCGAGCAGACAAGGTTCAGTTGGAGGGCTGCCTTGGAAAAGGAGCAAATTGCTTTAGCCAACTATTCTTGAAAGGCTAGAGAGCAGCTGAGCTGAGGCAGAAACTGGAGGAGGTGGACTCCTAATGCTTGACGCTCTAGATCGCACATTTCAGCGGAGAGAAGGAGCGAGATTAAGCTTATGCAGCCCGCTCCCCTCCCAGAGAGCAGGTGGATTCATGGGCCCAGACCAAGGCGATTTGGCGAATGAGGTCGCCCTAGCCAAGCAGGATAAGGATAAGTTGGAAGGGCAGCTGTCTAAGCTGGTTCAGGACCGCAATAATCGAATTATCAATCTGGATGAGGACCACCAGGCCGCTGGGCTCAAGTGGGAGGAAGAGGCGAGAGTGGGGAGAAGGTTCTTTGTTGAAAAGTTTAAAGCTAGTGATGAGTGTTATGACATCATAGTGTCTCGAGCTAGAGACTTCTATGATGTAGGGAGCCAACACATGGCTCGTCGAGCTATAGTTGATCCTTCTATCAACATATGCGTTGACAAGTTAGCTCAGTGGGCTTTCGAGGATCGCTATGATGAGCTAGCTCGCACTGGCCACTCCCTGGTTCAGGACCGCAATAATCGAATTATCAATCTGGATGAGGACCACCAGGCCGCTGGGCTCAAGTGGGAGGAAGAGGCCAAGGCTAGGGAGAAGGTTGCTGTTGAAAAGTTTAAAGCTAGTGATGAGTGTTATGACATCATAGTGTCTCGAGCTAGAGACTTCTATGATGTAGGGAGCCAACACATGGCTCGTCGAGCTATAGTTGATCCTTCTATCAACATAAGCGTTGACAAGTTAGCTCGGTGGGCTTTCGAGGATCGCTATGATGAGCTAGCTCGCACCGGCCACTCCCTGGTCTCCTATACTGCCAATGATCTAGCTGTGATTGCCAAGCAAGATGCGTAGGATGGGCTCAAGCCTTGGGTCACCCCCCAACAGTTGAGCCGAGGAACTTCAATTCCATCATCCAAGAGCTTATTGAAGCTGATGAGGAGAGGGAGGTTACTCAAGACCATATGTTTGATGAGGTCGAGCAACAACATCAACAAGACTGATCTTTTCATTTCTTTTTGTAATGAACATGTTTGAAACAATCTTTATGTTTTTATTTGATCGTTGTGCCTTGGCCCAGTTTGGGAGGCGTTAGATACTTTGTTCGTAATTTGTTGGCCTTAGCCCGTTTTTGGGGGACCAACTTTTGAATGCCAGATGACTTTATCCATTTTTTGTTAAGCAAAGTACTTTTACTTCATTGTCGAACTAGCATGAGAACGTGATCGACCAAGGTTTTGGTCGGACCTATTTATGAACGAGGTTGACTAAGGCTTTTAGTCTAACCTGTTTGAGAATGAGGTCGACTAAGATTTTAGTCGAACCTGTTTGAGAACGAGGTTGACTAAGGCTTTAGTCTAACCCTGTTTGAGAACGAGGTTGACTAAGGCTTTAGTCTAACCTGTTTAAGAACGAGGCTGACTAAGGCTTTAGTCTAACCTGTTTAAGAACGAGGTTGACTAAGGCTTTAGTCTAACATGTTTAAGAACGAGATTTACTAAGGTTTTAGTCGAATCTGTTTGTAGTTCGAGATCGATCGAGAGTCGTATTCGAGTTAATACATAGAAAGCACGAGACAATAATGTTAGAAGAACTTTTGTGGGGGGCAGGCCCTTTTTATTGAATACGTAGTTTACAACGTAGAGAGTTTACCAACTTTCACATCGACATTGGAATAATTTTAAAAGTAATATTTAATCAAGTGACTTGCATGCCATGTGTGCTTCAACTCGCTTTCTCCAGGGTTTCCAATCATATAGGTCCCTTCCTTAACTACCCTTGTGATGATGTATGGACCTTCCCAATTTGGTGACAACTTGTTTTGCTCGGCCTTACGCCCTGTCACTTCGATTTTTCTCAAGATGTAATCCCCGACCTTGAATGACATATTCTTCACCTTTTTGTCGTGGTACCCCTTGGTTTTATGCTTGTAGTTATCCATTCTGAGTTGTGCCATCACTCATTTTTCGTAGAGCGAATCCAAGTCGATCAACCTGTTGGAGTCATTTTTGGTCTGATCCGATAGTGCAACCCTTGTTGTAGGAATCTGTAGCTCGGTCAGTGCCATGGCCTTCGACCCATAGGTAAGAGCGAATGGGGTTTACCCGGTAGGCCCCCAGGTGGTTGTGCGGACTACCCATAGAGCAAGAGGGAGTTTGTCCAACCATCTACATGCTCGTCCATTTAAGTTCTTGCTTAGAGCTGTCAAAATAACTTGTTGGCTACCCCAGCTTGCCCGTTACCTTGGGGATAGGCGACTAAAGACTTCCAATGAATAACACCCAACCTGTGTATTTATGTCTTGAAAGCCGTTAAAAATTGTAATCCGTTATCAAATACGATTGAATGTGGCACCCAAAACGACACCAAATGTAATCATGGATGAAGCTGATGGCGTTTTCCTCCGTTATCTAGGCCAAAGGGTTTGCTGCGATCCATTTGTTGAAGTAGTCTATTGCGATGATGACATACTTACAATTTCCATGGGCGGGTGAAAAGGGTTCGATCAAGTCTACTCCCACATGTTGAATGGCCAAGTAGAAATCACATGAGTTTGCTCGGTGGTTGGCAGCTTGGGCAGATCGGCATACCTCTGGCATTTGTCACATTTCTTCACAAACTCACGAGCATCTTCCCTTAAGTGTGGCCAAGAGTACCCTAACGTAATTATCTTGTCCGCCAATGTCCTGGCCCCCGGGTGTCCGGGACACATCCCACTGTGCATTTCAAACAAAAGGTTTGAGACTTCATGAGGATGGACACAGCATAGAAGCGGCTTGATAAAAGACCTCCTAAACAGAGCTTCTCCATGTATAGTGAATCTGGGAGACTTCTTCTTGATCACTTTAGCCTTCTGTTCGTCGTCTGGCAGCTCGTCTGTCTCAATATAGGCTTTGATCTCATCGATCCAGCACTTAGTATTGTTCACCAAGCATAGAACCTGCACTCTTTCGTATGCTGGTTGTTCTAAGTAAAAAATTGGTTGGCCGTGTTGTTCCTCTGATGTAGCTAGCTTTGAAAGTAGGTCTTCTAACTCGTTGTCTTCACGAGCTACCCTCTAAATTTCCCAAAATTCCAAGTCTTGGATCAACTTCTTGACTAACTCGCAGTATTTGACCAAAATCGGATTTGTACCTCGTATTCACCTCTGAGCTGAATCACAATAGGCCACTATCTTGGTCGCCCCAAAGCACTTGGCATATTTGATAGTTGCGATTAGGACCTCGTACTCGGCCTGGTTATTGGAGGTTTGGAACTTGAACCTTAGAGCTTCCTCGATCACTTTTTCGCTTTCTGGTTTGACCAAAATGATCCCAGCTCTACTGACCATTCTTGTGGCAGATCCACCTGAGTATACTTTCCAGCAATCTGGGGGCAAACTAACCACCTGCTGGCTCGATGGCTTCTTTCCTTTAGAAACCTTCCGTCTAGGTGCCTCCGGGTCGTCCTCTTTGGTGAAGCTTAATTTGACCAAAAAGTCTACCGAAGGTTGTGCCTGTAGTGTCTTCCGAGGACGATACTCAATATCAAATTTTGTCAGCTCTATTGCTCAATTGAGTAGTCGACCTGAACTTTCAGGCTTGTGCATAATCTTCTTCAGAGGTGCATTGGTTAACACGATGATAGGATGGGCGGAGATATAAGCATATAGCTTCCTTGCAGCAATCACTAAGGCATAAGCCACCTTTTATGCATTAAAATAGCGTCCTTCCACATCAGACAAGGCTTTACTTACATAATAAACTGGCTTTTGGGCACCATTCTCTTCTTGAACTAACGCTGCAACAACCATACGATCACCAGCTAACAAGTATACGTACAAACTTTCCCCTTGGACTGGGCTACTAAGAAGTGGGGGAGAAGCGAGATAGTCCTCGAGTTGTTGAAAAGACGATGAGCATTCGGCCGTCCACTCAAAGGCTTTGGTCCCCCGTAGAGTTTTGCAGAAGGGGAGAGATCTCTCAGCCGACTTAGCTATGAAGCGACCCAAAGCTGCAACTCGTCCATTCGGGCGTTCAACTTCCTATGCAGGTGGGCTCTTGCATTTTGAAGGATTTAATCTTCTTTGGATTGGCCTCTATGCCTCTCTGTGACACCATGAAACCCAAAAAAATTCCTGCGGCCACCTTAAACACACACTTGCTTGGGTTCAGCCTTAATGCCGTTTGCTCGTAAATTGGCGAACGTTTCCTTTAGGTCAACTACATGACATCCTGACTTGGTTTTGATGTCCATGTTGTCGATGTAAGCCTCCATGTTTTGGCCAATATGACTAGCAAAGACTTTGTTCACCATCCTTTGGTAGGCAGCCCCAACATTCTTCAGCTCTCGAATGCCAGCATTCTTCGGCTCGAATGGCTTCTTCCTGTAACAGTACACCCCGACTGCTGAAAGGCTGTCTTCTCAATATTATCATCATGCATCTTGATTTGGTGGTAGCCTTAATTAGCAACCAAAAAGCTCAATGTGGCATGACCAGAAATGGAGTAAACCAACTTGTTTATGCGAGGCAGAGGGTAGCTGTCATTTGGGCAAGCCAGGTTCAAGTCCGTGAATTCAACACACATTCTCCACTTTCCATTAGCCTTCTCAACCAATACCACATTTGCCAACCAGGTAGTGTAGGATGCTTCTTTAATTATGCCCGCACCGAGTAGTTTGTCTGCACCAAGTAGTATGTCCGCACCGAGTAGTTTGTCCGCACCGAGTAGTTTGTCCGCACCGAGTAGTTTGTCGACCTTTTGTTTAATGGTGACCTCCATATCACGAGAAAAATTTCTCAGCTTCTAGCTTTTGAATTTTATGGTGGGGTTGACCTCGAGCCTATGCACAATGACCTCCTCTTTGATTCCCTTCATGTATTTGACTCTCCAAGCGAAGACATCCAAACTTTCTTTTAACAAGACGACTATTCAACCTTTTCTTCAGGTGACAGTTGCACACTTATCGAGCCTATGCACAACGATCTCCTCTTTGTTTCCCTTCGTGTCTTCAACTCTCCAAGCGAAGACATCCAAACTTAATTTTAACAAGGCGACTATTTTGGCCTTTTCTTCGGGTGACAGTTGCCCACCTATCTTGATTCTTTGTTCGGGGTAAGCCACATTGGTTTCTACTTCTTCTGACTCGTCTACTGGTTCTAGCTCCGGGCCATCCCTGAACTGTAGGGTCTCAATAATGATTTCCCTAACTCTTCTTCTTTCTTCCGCTCTAAGGTGTGTAGCATCTGCCTCGATTATGTAATCTAGCTCGGTAGCCATCTCATTGGTATAAGTAGCCCCCCGAGTTTTGGTTGATTGAGAGACATAGGCCACCAATGGCGACTTGGTCATCAAAATTGTACCAACTGCATCTTGCACGCCATTTGAGGGACGTGTCGCCTCTACCACGACCGTGTCATGTGAGGGCACTACTGGAAACAGTGAGATTACTGACGGAAATTTATCCACGAAAATTACCGACGGAAATTTTCTTTTTACCCATGGCTTTAAGAAGGTCAAATTAAAAAAAAATTAATCTTTTTATGGACGGAAATTCCGTGAGTAAATATTTATGTTACCCACACGGACACCATTCCGTGAGTAAAGGAATTAATTATTCACGAAAATTTCCGTTGGTAATACCCACATAACTTTTCATGGTTAATTCTTTATATAAATATAACAGCCCTAATTTTATTTGTCTCGCTTCCTTTATTCACTGCGGCGACGGCAATTTACGATTTCTCTTTCTAAGACTATCACCAATGGCTGAATGAAATGCTAAATGAAATGGTTTTAATGCAGTTGAAAGCTTTCAATGGTCGGTTGAAAGTAGGTGAATGAAATGTGTTGAATGAAAGTTTTCATCCCGTGTGAAAAAAAAACTGTCCGTTTTGACACGTGTAAGCCTCCTATTGGGCGCATTTGGCGTGTGCGACACACCGCCCGGGATTGCGCGTGTGGCGTTCGCCTTTTGCTCTTTTTTTTTTCTTGAATTTCCACTTGTAAGCCTCCCATTGGATTTTCGAATTTTTTTTTTTATTCCAAATCTTTGAGCTTAATTATCACCTAGTAAATTAATTTTTTTTCACCAAAATTTATCATTTTTTTCCCTACAAATTGATATAAGTTTCATTTGATTTGGACAAAAAAAAAAAAAAAACTCATTTCTCAATTATCCTTCTTCATTTTAGCCTTTATTTAAAAAAAATCATCATTTTTTTTTTCTAAAAATTGATGCAATATTTTTTTAATTAAGTGTAAATATTTTTTTAATTATAAATAATAATAATAATTATTATTATTTTACTAATCATAAAAATAGAGAATATAAATAAAATAAAAGTGGTGGGGTATAGAATGATGAGTTGGAGGAAGTTGAAATTTAATTTAATTTAGCCATTGTAGGGGGTAAATGAAATGGGTAGATGAAATATTAGGTGGATGAGAAAAAGTGTAAAAAGTGTTAGATGAAAAGGGGGAAGGGGATGAAACCGGTAGTCTAAGCAGTGATATTCCCCACCCCCTCGGTGCCTCCCTTCTCAACGGCGGCCTTTGACCAGCTTGTCACCGGTGACCGTCTCCGACGGCTGCAACTCCTCTCCAACCGTGGTGTTCTCTTTGCCGGAGGTATGTGTTCTTGTTTCCCCCAATTCGCCCCAAACCTCTCCGTACAAAGATCGATCTGTTATCTGATTGAACTAAACTTTTTGGTCAGTTTCACCTACTTGATAGATATGCAGTCAGCACACAAACCCAAGGATTCCAAAAGAAAGAAATTAAGCCATTCTTTCCCTTGTTTCAAAGATATTCTATCTGTCCCGAAATAAAATTCTGATTTTTTGCTTTCAGTGAGATTTAAGACTGTTGGAATTTCGAAAAAGTGCCAATTGTGGCTATCCAGTTTTTCAATTCTGTGACGTATGAGGATGATGTAAATGAAACATTCAATACCACCCTTATTTTTGGCCTTTCAACAGCCTTACTTTCTCATTGAATATCATCCTTGTATTTTGGGTCTCAATATAGGGTTATGATTGTCGCTTTGCCTGGCTCCTTTAATTACTGCAGATAACTTGCGTGAGTTGATGATTGTCGCGTTAGTTCTGCCAATTCATTTTCATTTGGGGCTAAAATAAGTGGTGTATGCTGTTCTTGACTGTTTTTGCCATCAATTAATTCTTTTTGATGATCCTAGCAGGACACAGTGAGATACATTATTGTCTCTAGCGTAGATAATGTTAGGAATGATATTTTGCTTTCAAATAATTGTCATTATTATACTTTTGGGGATTGCAATAGGGTGAAGCAAGCTAACAGCTGATGGCATTGTTTTTTTTTTAAAAATATGATTTCTTATTGGGTTTGATATACTACGATATAACTACATCATGTCCTTGGACCCTTAGGGATTAATGTAAGTTATTTCTTCCAGGTGTCATCAATTTATTTCAATTTCCTATTTTGAGTTTTTTTTTTTTTTAAATCTTTTTTGAATTTACAACTGTCCATTACTTTTCTTGTAGTTGTATTAGTATCTAATATTTATGCCAATCTTTGCATCCATGTTTGTGGTTTTGGGGGCCTATTGGTTTAGAACTTTCCCCGCCGATAAATATGTGGCTCAGGCTCATTATGACTGTCTGCTGCTTCTCTAGTAAAGTGGTAATAGTTATATTTTTTACTTATTTAGAACTCAAAAAATGGGACTCCGTAATATAATTGTTTCTTCTCCCTGTGCATCTGGATCTAATGGTTTTCATGTACGAGTTAGACAGTTTGCACCTTTAACATCACATTGTATTTTATTTCCTTACTGTGTGTTTCGCTATGTTACTTGTTCCTTTTATTTCTGGTTAATATGAGCCATGGTTCGGTAGCATGCGAGTTGAAACTATCCTGGGACTATTGTTCATTAAGGCTAGCTGTGAAGCACGAATTTGAGATGCATATATTTTGATAATCAAAAGATTGGAAGTCTGATCCATTTGTGCAAACAAGTTTTTCGATACTGTTTTCAATTTCCTACTACTATGCATCTTTGTAGTGTAGTAGTATGTGTTTCTGTTTATCAAGGTTCTAAAAAGCGCTAGGCGGATGCTAGGCGGCGGAGCCGGGCCTAGCGCCTAGGCGGGGACTAGTCGAGATTAATCGGGATTAGTCGGGACCTAGGCGGGGCTTAGAACTAGGCGTTGGAAAGGGGTCTAGCGCCTAGGTGGGGCCTAGGCGCCCTTAGGCGGGGTCTTTTAGAACACTGCTGTTTATTACCTCCAGGTTTAATTCCCTCTAGTGTTTTTTATTTGTGCACCTAGTTTAATATTATTCTTGGGTCCGCCACTACTCCATGTTTATACTCTCTGAAGGACACACCTTAACTAGTCCCACTTGGCCGGCTACACTCTCACCATTGCACATAAAAATTTCCCGAGGGGATGGAAATAACTCACAAGTCATCAATTGACTATTATACGCATTTCAGTTTCCCCGTACTTCTTTGCATATGCACCTCCTCAAGTGCATGGATCCACTTAAAAAGATTTTCAATATGAACATGCATTTCATTTCAGTCTAATCTTGCTTCTTTAAGTAGATTTGGTCATTTGGCATTTCAAGGACTTGTGCCTAATGTCTACCAAAGCAAATTCCATCATGCCTTTTGCACTATACAACATAATAGTGCACTGTCTGATCTAATCTTGTCCGTGCAGTATGCCTCTTTCTCTTGCTTGCCCTCTATATGCATTTCCCTGATTTGATAAAGATTGAGCAGTGGCTCAAAATCCTCTTTTCTATACTCTCTATAATGTGCTTTGCTTGTTTCTACGTTTCTTGTACAATGGTAAAATTGACTACCACTATTTCCTCTTTTGGAAATGCAATGCGACATTTATTTAGGGATGTACCAAAAAAAAACTGTGACATTTATTAGGGACGACCTTCTCTTCAACCACAAAGCTCGATTCAAAAGGTAGTCTTATATTAAGAATTACCCATTTTCGTTAGGACTTGAAGTTTAAATTATGGCTAAAGCAATAATATGGGTCCTTTGCCACTTGTTTTGGAAAAACTTGTGTTTTGAATAAAGATGGGTTGTTAAGGCCATTGTATTGTTTGATCAGGGGGTGTTTAATGTTGCTGCATCCCAAAATGTCCATTTTTATCCTTCGTTAACAACAGGGACGTTCATTTTGGGACGGAACAGAGGGAGTAATAAAAGGCAAACTAGGCTTGAAAGTGAAAGAAAAAAGGACTGTTCTGGTTACACTTTCATGTCTAATCAAACTAATCATTTGTGTAGCACTAAGCTGGGGGTATTATGCGTAGGCCTCACTTGACTCTTTTCATGATATATGTTGTTGTTGAGCTTTTTACTTTTGATTAACTACATATGACTTTCTACATGTCTAAATTCCTTTACAAAGGGTATATTTCAACCATGGATTCTTGATTAGGCCTAGAAAGTCATGCTAGTATAGTATAGTATAGTCTTGTTTTTCTCTCCACACAAGAGACTCCCAATTATATTAAGCACTTTTGCTTTCTCTCCAAACAAGAGATTATCAATTATATACAGTTCCCTCCCTCTTTGCATGGACTTGCTTGATGGTTTCTTCACCTTCCCCGCAATCAAATGGTTTTTAAATTAAACCCTGCAGTGAGAATAGCTCTTTAACTATCTTTGGACTGAGCTAGTACTTTCCTCCACCATTGGTCTTTTACTGTCTCCTTAATTGGATTGCAGCCCCAGGTTAACTTGACGCATAAACATAACCATTCAACATCAAAACAGGCTCTACACTTTTTGATCATCTTAGATTTTCTTGAGATGATTTCCCTCTTAGTTGCATGCACTTGTTTGATGGTTTCTTCCGTTATTGTCCTAATGTCTCAGTGACTTGACTTCCCTACATGGTGTCTTTAGTTTCATTAGGCAACTTCTGTTTTTGACTCATATCTGAAATCTTTTGTAAGGCACTAGTAGCAGCTTCAATTTCCAATTGAGCTGCCTCCCATAATTTTGATAACAATCAAAGTTACCTTGGCTGTGCCCAATTACTTGAGTGAACTAGTAATATGAAAAATGCTACACCCTCTCTCCCAAAATGAATGTTCAAATTTTTTTAGAGTTTGCTCTCGATCAATAGCAAATTTGATATTCGGACATTCAATTTGGGACGGAGGGAAATGCAATTAAGTTGTGGTGCTGTGGGACTTGCTTACCGACTGAAGTTACATGTGTCAGCCACCATTGTTAGAATGCAATATTATCAATGACACGTTTGAAAATTTATTTACTTCTTATCTTAGCTAAAACAATCAACATAAGTGTCCATAAAGAGTGACCACCGAGTAAATGAGGCCATACTATACCCATGTAATAAAGCGTATGTTTATTTTTTGTATTAACATCTACCCCTCATTTTTGTATTCCCGTGCTTTATTTGACTTGTCATTAATTAAGCAGCCATTGTTCGCACTCTTTTTCTTCCTCCATTATTTAGAGTGTTGACTATGATCCTCAAATGAGACAAAAGATGAGATTATAGCAAGCCTTATTACTGAGACACTAAACACATTACTGAGACACTATGATCCTCAAGTTGACACCCGTATTAGCACCCACGTTAAGGAAATGGAAGAACGAAGGGAGAAACGATTGCGGTAGGAAAAGGAACGATTGCGAAAATAAACGGAGGAACAAATGCAATAACAGATGCACAACAACAGCTACAGCAGCAACAACAGCCTTCTAGCGGTAATTTTTCTATTGGACCATACCTAAATTTGAATGGAACTTTGAGTGGAAGTGGGCGTGTAGTGGTGGGTGTGGTGGTAACAACACCCAGAGTCTTAAGAGCGGCATGCAAATGTTTTGATATTTTGTATGTAGAATTTTTTTTTTTGGTTTGTAAGATATTGTTTTGCGATTGTTTTGGTACTTTGTGTGTTGTTTGGATGGTTTTGAATTTTCAATATTTTGTTTTTCAAACCTGATCATTTTACCCACGGAAATTTCCGTGGGTAATAGTTCATTAAATAAAAAAAAACTTATTTATGGAAGTTTTCGTGGGTAATGTCAAATTTTACCGACGAAAATTGTCGTGGGTAAAATTTCAATTAAATATAAAATTTTACCCAGGGAAACATCCGTGAGTAAATTTGACATTACCCACGGATACTACCGTGGGTAATATTTACATAAAATAATGAAATCCTTACCCACATAAATTTTCGTGGGTAAGTTATATTGATTACCCACGGATAATTCCGTAGGTAGCTTATAACTTTACCCACGTAAATATTCGTCGGTAATCTCCAAAGAATTTACCAGCCGACGATCGACGATAGTTTTTCGTGGGAATTTTGCGCGGTTTTCCGACGGATACTTTGAATTACCCACAAAATTTCCTTGGGTATTACCAACAAAATTTTACCCATTGACATTCCGTCCGTAAGTCAGTGTTACCCATGGAATAATCAAATCAACCATGGAAAATTTAGTGGGTAAACACCCTGTTTCTAGTAGTGTATATATAGGTTGTCTCATGTTGAACAGCTTCCCTTTCCTCATCCACGAACTTGATGGTTGCTAACCTTGAGGCCATAGTAATTGACTTGGAGAATTTCCAGCTTGCCTTAGGAGTCTCTATCTCGAGCTCCCTCTTCTGGCTTTTAAAACATGATCAAGATACTCTCTAGCTGTTCCCAACACACATCCAACCCCAAAGGGGTGGAGAACATAACCCTTTGATGAGGGATGGAGGGGATCATTCCCAATGCCACATGTCCAGGAATTCCCAATATAGCATGGTAATTACTTATTACATCAATAACTATAAAAGTTACCTTAATCGTGGTCCTCAAAAGGGTGTTGTCCCACATCTACTTCGAGCTCAATCTCTGACCCATTGCGTCGACTCTGTGGTTAGTGAAGCCTTACAGTCGACTTGAGTAAGGCGACAACCTAGCATCTGTGAGGCCCATCTCTTGGAAAGTTTTGTAGTAGATAATGTCTTTGCATGCTCCCGTGTCAACCAAAATCCTTCTGGACGTACATTTGTCAATAAGCCCCGGAAAGATCAAACTTTGTTCTCTCGCTGCCATGCTGGTCGCCAACTCGTAGGGTAGAAGCTGATAACCTCCTCTTGCATACAACTCCTTGGGGGGACATAAAGAGCCTTGTTTAGTTGAAAAATCTTGTGTTTGAGGGATGTGTTGCTTATCTCCTCAACGATCACTCCCCTAGGCTGCCTTAGCTCGAGTATCCCTCTAGCTGGTCGATCTTCAGCCGGGAACGATCTCCTTTCACAAATCTATCTAGCCTTCCCTCGTTCACCCACTTCTAGATGATCCTCTTCAAAATCATACAATCCTCGGTATTGTGGCCCGTATCTTTATGGTACTCATAATACTTACTGTTATCTCGACGAAAATTGTTTTGGGCGGTTCATAGCAAGGGGGGGGGGTGGTGCCAGGTCAACTGTATTCATGTTCTTTGTCCTGCTGACAGTGAGGGGAGTGAAGTTTTCGGGGATTCTTTCGGTTGCCTTAGTTCGATTCTTCCCTTTGTTATTGTTGGCGTCAACTCTAGTCGTCACCCCTTTGGACGACTCTCCGGCATCAGCATTCTTGGAGCTCATTTCCCTTTTTCTTTCCTTGCGTCCCTCAGCAACAACATCCACATCATAGGCCCTTTCAAATAATTCTTTCCTCGTGGTCGCTCGCTGACTTGTAGCTCGTAATCTAAGTTAGGTGAGGACACTCCATTCCTAAAGCAGTTAATAACTTCTTTGTCACTAAAGCAGTTAATTACTTCTTTGTCAGTTAGGTCCTCTTCAATCTGGTCGACCAACTCTTTGAACCTCGTGAAATAGCTGATGGTGCTCTTTGTCTTACCTTGAACTATGTTGTTCAAGTCGGTGACTGTCAATTTGCGAGCTCCAGCAATAGAAAAGCTTTCCAAAAATTTACGTCGCATATACCTCCAAGAGTTGATGCAACCCGTAGCCAAACCACGAAACCATGTTAGGGCAGCACCGGTGAACGTGCTGGTCAATGCCTTGCTGAGCACATCATCCTTTGAGGAGACCAATCACATAGAAGCCTTGAAATGCTGTGATGCCTTGAGGCCTTGAATTAAAGCCGAACGGAATAACAAAGATTCGATAGAAAGAAAGCTTCAAGCTTTTCTTGTTCAATTCATAAATTAATCAAAAAGTCTAACTATTATGAAAGCCCTAAACATTGTTTAAATACTATGAAAGAAAACCCTTAAGCAATTAAAACACAAAGTACGAAAATACCCTTAAAAACAATTGTCTCAAATAATAAAACGGAACAGGAAATTTCTTCAGCTGTTGCAATTCCGTCGTAGCGCGACCGCTCTCCCAGGCTGCGCGTCTGCGCACTAATTCTTTTAATTCAGCCCCAGTTGTGTCAAGGCAGCGCGGTCGCTCTTCACGTTGGCGCAGTCGCGCACGCCACTAGCAGAATCTCCACCAGCAAACTCTTCATCCGTCAACAGCCTTGCATCATCCTGCCCTACTAAGAAAAGACTCGACCACGAGTCAACATCGTCGCTGAGATCGCCATGATACTTGGATAAATCACAAACATTGAAAGTAGGTGAAACATTATAATGACCCGGCAAATCGATCTTATAAGCATTGTCATTAATCCGCTCTAGCACCCGAAATGGTCCATCCGCGCGTGGCTGTAGCTTACCAAAACGTCCTGACGGAAACCGTTCCTTCCGCAAGTGAACCCATACTAAATCACCCGGTTGAAAGAGAACCTCCCTACGATGTGCGTCAGACCCGATATCGCTTATACCGACTATTCACATTGAGCGATAAACACTCACGAACCGGCTCATGTAGATCCTTGATTTGCTTTACCCGATCTGCATCCGAGCATGCTTGACTAATGTAACTTAGGAATGGCAACCAAATCCAAAGGGCTAATAGGATTACGCCCATAAACAACCTGGAACGGACTTCTACCCGTCGTACGATTTTGTGACTGATTGTAAGCAAACTCAGCCTGCGCAAGAGTTAAGTCCCACTGACGTGGAGTGTCACCCACTAAACTACGCAACAAATTGCCCAAACTTCTATTCGCAATTTCAGTTTGACCATCTGTCTGAGGGTGGTACGAACTGCTAAACTATAAACGCGAACCCAACTTGCGCCATAAGGTACGCCAAAAGTGACTGATAAACTTGACATCGCGATCCGAAGTAAGAGTTTTCGGCACACCATGCAACTTGACAATCTCCTTAAAGTACAAGTCAGCAACCTGAGACGCATCAAACGTTTTATTGCAAGGAACAAAATGCGCCATCTTAGAAAAGCGATCGACTACAACCATGATGGAATCCTTTTGTCGCTGCGTTTTGGGCAACCAACATAAAATCCAAGCTAACATCTTCCCAAGGAGCCTCAGGAACCGGCAAAGGAGTATAAAGACCCGCATTAGTCTTGTGAGTTTTAGCCACATGACAAACACGACACCTTTCAACAAACCGCATAACATCCTGTTCCAACTTTGGCCAATAAAACTGGTCCACTACCAGGGCCAAGGTTTTAGCAACTCCAAAATGCCCCGCAAGGCCCCCCTCATGATTCTCAGAAATGATCAATTCGCGCAAAGAACACAACGGGACACGCAACTTGGTTCCTTTGAACAAGAACCCTTCAGAAATAACAAACTGCTTAAACCCACCAAGAGCACACTAACTCCATATATCGCGAAAAGAAGGATCATCACAATACAAACCTTTCAGCATATCAAACCCAACAGCCGCAACGCGCATAGTAGTCAACAACGAATGACGGCGACTAAGAGCATCGGCAACCCGATTTTGGACCCCCGCCTTGTGCTTGATAACAAACGTGAAAATCTGAATAAACTCCACCCATTTGGCATGACGGAAATTAAGCTTATGCTTTGCTTACTTTGAATGTATTTAAATTGCTTCGTGATCGAAAACAACACAAATTCCTTAGACAGGAGATAATGTTGCCAATGTTCCAAGGTACGAACAATGGCATAAAACTCCTTATCATAGGTCGAGTATTTCTTCCGTGTATCATTCAACTTTTCACTAAAGAAAGCTACTGGTCGATGATTCTGACTAAGAACTCCCCCAATACCCACATTAGAAGCATCACAATGTACCTCAAAAACACCATCAAAATTCGGTAAAGCCAACACAGGAGCTGTCGTGACCATATATTTCAAAAGTTAAAACTCACCATCGGCCTCCTTTGTCCACCTGAAACCACTTCCCTTCAAACATTCGATGTCGGAGAAATAATACTACTAAAGTTCCGAATAAACCGACGATAGAAAGAAGCCAACCCATGAAATCGCCGAATATCATGAACATTCGTAGGTGTTGGCCAACTAGTGATAGCCTCCACCTTCGAAGCATCCATCTTTATACCCTCCTTAGTGACAACATAGCCCAAAAAATGACTTCTTCAGTTAAAAAATGACATTTCTTACGATTAGCATATAACTTTTGTGCCCGCAACACATCAAAAATTTGCCTCAAGTGATCTAGGTGTTGTTTCACAGACCGACTATAAACCAGAATATCATCAAAATAAACAACAACAAACGTACCGATGAATGGGCAAAAAATTTGGTTCATAAGCCGCATGAAAGTGCTCGGAGCATTGGACAACCCAAATGGCATCACCATCCACTCATACAACCCATCGCGGGTCTTAAAAGCCGTCTTCCACTCGTCGCCCGGTCGAACACGAATTTGGTGATAACCACTCCGCAAATCAATCTTAGAAAACACCATTTGCACCATGCGGTGGTCAAGTAAGTCATCGATCCTCGGAATGGGAAAACGATATTTGACGGTGATCTTGTTGATTGCTCGATTATCCATGCACATACGCAACGTTCCCCCTGCTTTAGGCACCATCAATGCTGGAACCGCACATGGGCTCATACTCTCTCGAATGACGCCCTTTTCAAGCAACTCCCGAACTTGACTCCCGAACTTGCCTTTCCAACTCCTCATGCTCCTTAGGTCTCAAACGGTAAGCGGCTTAGTTCGGAATAGACGCCCCCGGTATAAGATCAATACAATGCTGAATATCTCGCATAGGAGGCAGGCCTGGCGGAATCTCATCCGGTGTTACATCACCATATATATCCAAAAGCGGCTGTACAGGTGCAGGTGGAACCAACTCAGACTCATTACCCTCTAGCACTACTAGCACATAGAAACCTTTCTCCTTCACTGCAGTAGCCACAAACGCGGAATGGTTCAGAAGTTGATGATCGACGATAGTTGTAGCTGCACTAGATGTATCCGTCTCCTTCCTCGGATCGATGGACCACAAAGTAATAGACATGACCCGTCCACCGGAACGTGTATGTGTTCTTGAACCCATCATGTTTAACCCTTTTGTCAAACAACCATGGGCGTCCAAGCGAAGATGACAAGCATCCATAGGCACTCACATCACACCACACTTCATCCTTGTACCGCTTGCCGATGGAAAATCCAACCAAACATCGTTTGATGACTTTCAATTCGCCGCCCTTGATCAACCATGACAACCTGTAAGGCTAGCATGGGTGATCAGCACTTTTAACCGCAACTTGTCGACCATTCTTGAAGAAACCACATTCTCACAACTCCCACCATCAATAATGACCTGTAGATTTTACCTTTAGCCGCATCGAGTTCGAAAAATATTATGGCGAAGCCAATCGTCATCGCCGGTCGCGATCGTCTGCAAGACCCTTCGAACCACCAATGCTTGACCACGATCCGCATAAACCTCCTCTGCATCCCATCCCAGGATTCATCAAAAAGCTGGATTATCATAGATTGGTTGTTCCTCCTCCGCAAACGCAACCCTAACATGTCGGTTCTGGGCATTCCGCCTTAAGATGACCCAGGCCACGACATTTTAAAACACCTAGGCGGTTGTCAGCAGTCGTATTTTTCGGAACAAAC